>JAGDQP010068585.1:0-11002 GCA_022664845.1 Lepisma saccharinum
TTGGGGGGGGGGGGGTTAATGAATTAACTGATTACAGAGAGTTTAGGGACTACACTATTAAACCTTACAGCGGAGTAAAATGTACTTGGTTTTGCTACTTTATCCAATATAAATTCTATTATCACCGGTACCGTTTGTTTTTCTTCAACCACAGGTGACTGTAGTCAATTACTGATACGAGCACTCTATTCAGCATAAAATATCATTAAAAAACACACTGCTTTGCTATTCTTAGTATTCAGTTCATTGTTTATCAGTGTACCTTCCTAACTATCTGCATAGTGTCAAAGCTCCTGCCGAGTAGTTAGTAAAATGACGAAACACAGAAAGCACAATTTAAAAGAGCACAGAATTTTGAAACTGTTCACGTCGTCGCGTTTCTTCGGATGCAAAATATATATATTTGTGGAAATGTCTTGTTACATGCCACAACACATATTCTTGCCACTTAATGCTCCCTCTGTAAGTTCTCTGTATTGGTATATTTACATGCTAAGAACTAAATTCAAAAAATAAGTCCACTTCAAAACAAAACAATTTTCTCTACCGCCACCGCCATATTTTAAAAACAGCCAGGAGACAAACGAATATCGATAAAGCTTAAGCGCGACCGTGGCTTCTCCAATCTGTCACCGAGAAAACCAGAAAACAAAAATAAGCTACATCTTTCTCCCATAAAGCTTTCCACCCCCTGGCCTACTCCATGTTTTGCAAGTGTGGAGTTCTACTTACACACACATTCGCGAACACCATCTTTGTAACACAGTCGAGCAAATGCTGTGATAGTTGGTTCTCCGGCGTAAGATCGTACGGTACAAACGATCTTGCGTCCCTCTACCAACTTTAAAAACACTAGAGGCCCTCACAGATGGTAGAGACCTTGACGAGGTTGTGAGGCTTTCAACCAACTTCTACCTGTACCACAAATACCAAAAACCTACCACATTGGACACAAATTACTTCAGGCTGAACCTGCATTACTACATAGTTGAAGTGAACCATATTGCAGTCGTCACTCCATAGGTGCTCTATAGTCCATTAATGGTAAGAAGTATAAAATTGTAATATCTAGGATTACGGAATTTGTAATATCTAAATATCAGTAATGAGAAAATTTAAAATTCTTACATTGAAAGATGTTCCAATATTATCGAACTTTGATTTCCAATGCCTTTTCAATAAGAAGATATTTGATTTTCAGCTATTCATTTTTGAGATGACTGATAATTCAACTCCCAGAAATCCTGTGATATAAAGATATTGAATTCTCCACCACATTCGATCTGATAGATTATAAAGCTCATTTTTACATGAACGATATAGATATAGTGTTTGATATCTATATATTCGATATATCGATCACTCCTTGTTCCACCACCAATATAGATGTTTCATATCGATATTCAATAATGGCTTAACCGTAAGGGTGTCATATGCTTTATACAGAAATTTCAATTTAATACTAGGAATCAAATATATCTACCGGCATAGTTGTCTAAAAAATATGAAACTATTTTTGGTACGTATCAGGTTTACTGACCCATGATCTAATTTACTGATCACATTAACAAAAGGAAAACATATAAATATTAGAACGTGTAACAAGGTTCATACAGCACAATATACTAAGGTATATCCAAATGTGAAAAAAGAGAGAGGGGGGGGTAATAAATAATTGTGTTGTTTGTTAAGTTTGACTTTGAGGGAGAGGAAACAAGCAGACAATGTCTCTCTCTCTCTCTCTCTCTCTCTCTCTCTCTCTCTCTCTCTCTCTGTGTGTGTGTGTGTGTGTGTGTACGCGTGTGTAGGTGTGTGTCTGCAAAGTGATCAAAGTGCTTAATTTGTATGAAAGCCAGATAATAATTATAACGCCTTGAAGACAAGCTTATCTTCTGTTTGTGTTTATTGGCAATCCTTAATGTGGAATATTTATAATTGTCATATTATGATTCGTATTTCATGTAGAACTGATGTGTTTTCGTGCTCTAAGTCGGGACCCGATCAGTTCGGCGCCGCCGTTTTGGCTCCGTCGGTTCGGCGCAGTAACGTTTCGGCGCCAGAGCTTTACCAAATAATCACACCAGGGAAACTATTGTATTAAAAAGGTATTAAAAATTTGGTCCATAAGATGCGACAGAAGAACGGATCTAGGGGCTGTTTTCATGGAAGAGATTCAGTGAGACATTTATACTTTAGTGAGCACTTGAAAACTTTTTTTTTTAATGATTTTAATTATGAAGTGTTTTTTTTTTTTCGCGGAAAATGAGTTTATTTATTTATTTACAACATAAACAGGCTGAGGTATAGCAGGGACGTAACTAGTGAGGAGCAGAGAAACAGGATTCAGGGCCGCTACTCGTAATTTCGTAATGGCGCAATTTCGGAATTTATTATTTTATATTCAAAGAAAATAACTTTCATATTTAATTACAATGCATTCTGCATACCTTTGGAACAATTTATATATATATATATAAAACAGATAAGAACGTCATGTTAAACTGCAAGGTTCGAGGTCGAGGTTCAAGTCCGACGGCGAAGTCGAGGTTGAAGTCTAATCTCAGGTCGTGGTTAAACTACCATTTTAACTAATTTCTCTATTTATATTACGAATGGAACCTCCAAATCTTTAGCACCCTTGTACACGAGAGAAACATCCTGTCCTCTTGTGGCCCTTAGGCATCTTTCGCTCAGACTGAGGATACTTGAATAATGCTTCAAAACATTGTCAGAAGCAGAGTACAAGAAATAATGTTTTAAGTACTTCATTGATCATCAAATGTCGTCAGAGGACAGTAAAAGTAAAAAGTACATCACTATGTCATAAGGTATGTTAATAATTTCCGTTTTCCACACTTTGGCGCCGAAACGGTAGCGCCAATACGTAGCCTGCGCCAAAATGGTGGCGCCGAAACGGCGGCGTCGAAACGGAGGCGCCGAAACGTAGCGGACCCCTCTAAGTCTAACCCCTATATACAATTAAAATCATGATAAAAGAAAATTAAAAAAAGGGCTGATGGAACAGAAAGTTACTCAAGTCGTGTATTAAGAAGTAGTACTTATTTTTTGTACCAACAGATGTCACTCCTATAGTAACACCGTCGAAGAAAGATTGTGTCGTTTGCTAAGTATGAGGAAGCATTACCTGGAAAAATATTATGGTTATTTAAAAAAGGATTGAGTAAATGTCAAAAGAAATTACTGCGTTCAGTGTCTCCTGTGGGAGAGTGGTAAAGCTCGCTGTCTTGTAATCAAGGTATCCTGTGTTCGATAACCAGTGGGGGACACAAGTAGTTCGGAGCCCACGTCCAGTCCTCAGGACGTTATCTTCATCCGATGGAAGACAATGGCAAACCACCATCGGTTAAACGTGCACAAGGACTCTCGAACCATAGATAGACCTTCCTTTGGGTAGGGCACACGTCATCATCAGCAAAGACATGTATCAACGTTGACGTTTCACCGCGTCTTTAGCAACGCCGTTAAGCAGTCAATCCGTGATCGGCGCGCCAGCAAGAATTGGCACTATTTTTCACGTTCCACGAAAGAAATTGAATTTCATTTAGCTTGCTACGGCTCAGAGTGATAGATAAACGCTATCAAACTCCCTTAAGAGCAATGATTCAATTTTGTCGTCGAAGCAAGATCGGTCTGCGTGTGCACCTGGAGCGGAGCACAGCAGTCGTGTAGAGGTCACATTAGTGCTCTAAATACCGTTGTTCTCATAAAAGAAGCATATGTGAAATTACGTCATAGAACACTGAAACATCCTCATCACTGTCCTCGTCAGGCTAAACTGAACATTCTCCAAATAGACACCTAGAAATAAACTTCTTTTAAGGGTTAGGTTAAAGAAAGTACATTAGCACAGAATCATTCTATCAGTTGTTGCAATCGTAGAAGCTATATCCATAATTATACACGAGATATAAGTAATTTCACATAATTACGTATTGAATGTAATTTAAAGCAGGCAATATAAGTTAGCAAACAGTTTAAAGCGTTAATACAACTTAAAATCGTACAAAAGCTCAAACACTTTTCACTGTTAGTATTACATTTCAGTTTGCGCAAAGCAATGTAATTATAGTGCCATCTAGAGCAAAAATATATTCCAACACAATTCATAATTATGATATACTTGAGTATGGATTTTCATATTTGCCTACTCTGTAAGGTAACACTTATTACAACTATACGAGGAATATTTTCGAAAGTTTATTCTAAGAACTCTAGCTACTTGAAGAACTGAAAACCTAGCGAAATTTCCAAGAAAGCTGATTGCACCACATAAGAAGCTTAAGTACACGAAGAAACCATTCCTTCACTTTCTAATTACCCAAACTCTATCTTTCCAGGAAAACAAAAATAAATATAATAATTTACCAAAGAAGACTTAGTTCCTGAAATAATCTTTCCTGGAAACCTAATACTTCTTACAAAAAGTTTCTTCCTGAGCTTGCAGTGAGCGTAGGATTTAGTTGAAAGTTTTTTTGTTGTTTTGTTTTATTGGTAAGAAGGTACCTGATCATGCTGCAAGTCAAAGAAAAGTCTCGTATGAACAAAATATTGGTAAAGGGAAGTTTATAAGCATAAAATGTTTACTGTATGATCAGGCAGTGGCGGTGCTTGTATCTAAGTTTGTTCGGTTGCACAAACTACCTTCTAATATTTTTATTCTTGAAATGTGTCACAAACCATCTTGCTTCTTATTCTTGTCATTCTTTATAAACTCACTGAGCGGTTTGAACGCTCTCATAACAGAGAGAGAGAGAGAGAGAGAGAGAGTTCGCAGACAGACACTTTTTAACTTATTAAACAAGTCCGTGAATTGTAGATTTAATTTAAGAAATATGTACAGTCACTTACAATAATAGGTGGAGGTTGGAGTTATAAGAAATGCTACTTCTTACCTCTAGGAGAAATGTTTCATTGTATGCCTAATAGTCAGACAACCATGACAGTACAAATATGCGCCAAAACATGTCATGCCAGGATTTTCCTCCATTTGGAGGAAGAAAGTATTACTCCTTGAGTATCATTTAGATAACCACGAGATAGATAGGCACAAATTCAATTCACGTTAAGTTCTAATAAATAGGAATTCATACAAAGAAAAGGAAAATAATAATATGGACATCATGTAGGAATCGTCATTATTCAATGTAAAAAAACATGATTTGTTCAAACACACAAACAGAGAGAGAGAGAGACAAAGAGAGAGAGAGGTAGAAAGAGAGAAAGCATTGCAGAAGATGAAGAAAGAGCGAAAAGAGAGAAGGAAAGAGGGAAAGAAAAACAGCGGAAGACATGGAAATAAATGAAATTTTAACTCTTAAGGATACACAATCTGCGTCTTCTTCCCCTGCCCCTTTTCTCTGTCTTGTATGTTTCTCCCCTAATGGGATAAACTTCTCAGTAGCAATCGCGAACATCATTTACAGCGCTTAGTTCCTTGAAGAAAATAATTGGAAATCCAGATGGGGAATCGAACTAAGAACCTTGAAAATGAGAGTCTTACACGCTGAACACTTAGCTACATAGACCATAACAAATGTGTTGTTACATGAGGCACTAAACTCGCTACTGTCAGTTAGTTACACCCGGTTCCATTTTTATTTACAGCCCTTAGGCATCTGTGTTACAGCCTCCCCTGGTTCCATAAAAACATTTGATCTGCTGCTCAAGATCAAGCATGAATTAATCCACAATCTTGAGAGCTTACCATTGCACCAACATATATATATCTCGGATTAATCCAGGATTAAAAGAGTGATTTCGTAAATCCACAAAACTAGTCCTAGTTCTTGTGCGCCACTAATCCACGCGCAAATGACATCTCGTAGCATTGTTACGTATCACACGTGTGGTGTAGACATAACTTCGAAATCTCCATGTGCAAGCTCTGGCCGTGGGTAAGTGGATAATGCGTAGGCTTGTTGAGTAAAAGAACCCGGGTTCAAATCTAGGCGGAAACAAGTGGTTTTTTTTGTGTGTTTTTTTTTCTTTCAAAATACATTTCTATATGTTCATATTTGTTATTGATAATTGCTTTCTTGCATTTTTCGTAGATTATCTTAAGTTAGTCACCACTGTTTAGTGGAGATTAGGTAAGGCTAGGTGCGGTCGTGTATCTTTACACTATCGTTTCTTTCTTTCGACAGTGTGGATTATTGCCCCGACCGGGACGCTGAATTTCTTTTGCCTAACTAATCTTGTCATTACTAGGGGTAGATGGCATGCAAAGCTGGACGTCACGCGATGACTATAAATACAGCGTCGAGACCACAGCTGGTAGCTGGCTAGCGTAGCGTAATTGTAGGACGCTGGCTTACGAAATAAAAATCTGGGTTCAATCCCCGGCCGGGGCCACGATCTTCTTCCTTTTTTCTAAAAATATGTAGTTTTATACGTTCAAATTTATTATTAATAATTGATTTCTTCAAGTTTTCTTTCATTTTTCGTACATTATCTAAAATTACTAAAAAAAAGTGACCATAGGAACGTGGAGTTTAGGTACTAAAAGCTAGGTTGTATATAAACCAATCAGGGCAAGATGCACACCGAGCGACAATGAGGTGTGCAAGGAGGGAAGGTGCGTCCGAAACGAGCTGGACTTTGTTAGCCGCGGGGGGAAGCGCAGCCCCCGGTCAGCGGTGGGCATACGTGAAAGTGCTGTTAAAATTGTACTCCAACTAGTTTAAGGTGATTTCTACTTAGAGCACCGTAGAAATGGCAAGATTGATTTGGAAGAAACTCGCGATCAGGACTCTAGATTCTTTTTCCACCTCAGTTTTGAGGTTTTAAAAGTACAATTTCTGAATGTAAATCCCAGTGTTGGCTACATGTCATGTAATGAATGTAAATACAACGGCGCGGTGAGACCACCGATTGCCAGCTCCCAGCGAGACGCATGTGTAATACGTTGGCTTACGAAATAAAAAAAACTAGTTCGATTTCCGGCGGTGGAACAAGAATTTTTCTTCTATTTTTTACAAAATATATTTCTATATATGTTCAAATTTATTAATAATAATTGCTTTCTTTCGTTTTTTGTAGATGATCTTATATTAGTGTCCATGGCAACGTGGAGGTTAGCTACTAAAACCTAGGATCTACATGAATAAACCAGGACAGGATGCACACCAAGCGAAACTAGGTGTGCAATGGAGGCACGATGCGTTCGAAGGGAGCTAGGCGTTAACCGCGTGGGGGGCCTAGTCCCCAGTTAGTGGTGGGAATACACGAAAGTGCTGTTGGCATATTTCAACTTGTTTACGGCGGTAGTTTGGTACTACAGAGATTTCCATTTGGAGCACCGTCTCATGCGCATTAATTGGCCAATCAAATCGAAGAGTCTCAAAAACTAAAAAAGGTCGCAACGGGACGTGTTCTTGAACTGATTGTGCTGTGTATAAAACGCAGATTTTTGAACGAACTAATTGACCGGCTCCGACGTCATCTGGTTCAGGTTTCACGTGTTTGCACCGTAAATACAACGCACAAACCATAATTTGCAAGGTTCCCTCGATGGGCCGATCCAGGTGGTCGTGCTCGCTAGTACGGTAGTCTGGCGACTCAAGGATCACCGGTTCGAATCCCGCCTCGGGCATGGATTTGATTTTAAATGTGCTGTCAGTAGCTAGGTAAATGTGCTGTGTATATCAGTAAGGTAAAGTTGAAAGGATTGACAGAATTAATTGAATAAGGAAACGCCCGTTTAGGAAAAAAAACTGTTTAAAATATAAAAAAGGTGGCCTGGTGATTAAGGTGTAAGCATCTTGAATGGAAGGACCCAAGTTCGAGTCCCGGCAGGGAAAACTCTTTGTTTCTTGTTTTCTTAAAAAAAAATATTTCTAAGTTCAAATTTATTATTAATAACTGCTTTCTTGCATTTTTCGTAGATTATCTAAAATTAGTGGCCATTGGTTAGGGTAGGTTAGGTAAGGTTAGGTTCGGTTATGTATCCTTATACTTTAGTTTCTTTCTTTCAAAATAGATTTTCTATCTGCTTGTGAGAACCTGACCTTACCCAACCTACCATAACCCATGGTCACTAATTTTAGATAATCTACGAAAATGCAAGAAAGCAGTTATTAATAATAAATCTGAACTTATAAAAATATATATTTTAAGAAAATGTCAGCATTTCGGTTTGTTTTAAATTCTTTGCTTGGTTTTCTACATATTCAATTTCGTTGTTTGTTACATCTTTAGTTTCGTATCCTGACCGGTCTGCAGAACCTTGGAGACGATGGTACTGGATTCTGCCATATTGTTCTTTTCTGTCCATTATTGTCTACTTGAATCGTAACGGGACAAGGGAACTTTGGAAAATATTTGCATCACTATCTGTATAATGTTCAAATTTTTGTTTTAATTGGCATTGCTATTACGAAAAAACTTAATTTTGGCCGCTATTTTCCAAGAAGGCGGCCGTAACACAAATTTGATTTTTGAGGACTTTTGATATGTTGCTTTGGTGGTGAAGTACTTTCTATATACCAAGTCCTATGCTTTTAAAAAAAAAATTTAACCGATCTAAGGATTTTGGCTTCTGAAAAAAAAAGTAATTTTCGTTTGAAGTCATTATGTGGCTTTAGAATTGGTCAAATGAAGAAAAAAAGTAGATACAAAAAAGTTTGTTCATTTCATTCTCAACAAACTTCATTTAAACCCTTTTTCAATGCGGTGCTTGGTTTCCGCAAAACTTGAAATAAACTTAATTTTGACCGTCATTTTCCAAGATGGCGGCTGTAGCACGTTTGATTTTTGGGGACTTTTAGTATGTTATTTGGGTGACCAAATATAATATGTGTACCAAGTTTCATGCTTGTAAGGATTTTTTTTACCTAATTTTCATAAAATGACTACACTAAAAGGCAAGAACAAAAGAAGGAAACTTGAAATATCACATTACCTGCCATTGGAGTCTGTATCTTTGGGACCGAAGTGTGAAAAATTGCTGCTCGTTGTTAAGCAAGTAAGGCTAAAAATTTTGACTTTTACATTACACGCGCTATTATCTACTTCCGTATTACAAATTCAATTTGTCCCCAGAAAATTAAAAAAAAACTCACGGGCCACTTAGAACCTTGCCACGGACCACCAGTGGTACGTAAACCAAAACCACAGTTTCAAAACAGCTGCTATAAGGCCTAGTCACGTATATTATTTCCCCTGGAAGTGTGCTTGCCAGGGGATGTCATTTATCTCACACGGAATAGGTTATGACTACACCTACCTACTCAGCCATATAGTACGTAAATGTTACTAATAATACTTTAATATGTGTAAAACTTTTATGGTAATGCCCTATAAAAACATGTCAAAGAAATTTCGTGCAAAGATTCCGTTTTCTCTCCACCTACCGATTGTTATTATATATTATATTTACCACTGTTATGAAATGGTTTAATCTTTTTAATCTAAATTTTGAATTATTTTTAAGGAGAAACTATACCAAATACATGACATTTCCATTCAAATTGTCCAGTACAACAAACATCGTTCATGCCAATTCAATCTTTGTTAGTACTGTTTTGGAATTTTTTTTTTTTTTATTTGTATTTCTAGTCGCAAGTGACTAGCACCCTCCAGAGGGTTACGCCCTCTACACCGGGATGAGGATTTGGGGTGAGATTGGATGCTAGGAAAAGGTGGATGGTCTATGGGTTGTTGGAAGAAATCTAAATCTTATTTGGTTATTTATTAAACTTTTAACATGGTTATTATAAGCTTTGCGCTTACAATCATTTCAAGTGGAAAGGATCAGCGATGATAATGTGATGAAAATGAAGTGCATTTAGACGTCACAGCATATTACATAAAGCACAGATGATTGATAATCTTCTTGTCGTGGGGCGACTCACGACGTTATGATAGACAGATGGAGCCCTCGATGAACATTTATGGTTACAGTGCAAAAATGTTTGTGACTGGTGAGATGATGCTATGAATCATTATGTATTATGAAGCAAGTATGTTAGCAAAAGACGGCTGAATGGAGAAGTAAACGTAAGGTCCTGAGTATGTTGCTTGAAGATTGAATTTGAAGAGTTCTTTGGCTGCATATTGGAATTCTCGGAGGATGTTTTCTCTGTCGAAAGGAAAGACGTTTTGGAAGGTAAGGGTGAGGAATGAGAGAAGTTGACCTATGGTTATAGGTTGGTCGACTGAGGTGATTGATGGCTGGGCAGTTTCCTGTTCGGGAATCCTAAGAGGAACTTGATAACCAGGAGTATCAGGGGATGGAGTAGGACGGCCTTTGCATTTATAACTGAATGTTGGATGAGATTCTTGGCAAGTGTTGCATTTAGGAGGTTGTTGTAAATTCGTGCACTCTTTTGTTTGATGTGAACCGGTGCAATAACCACATGTTGGTGTGTTTGGACAGTTCTTGGTAAGATAAGTATTATATTCCTGGCAGCGTTCGCATCTTAATGGAATTGGTGGAGATGTTCGTGAAGGCTCGATCCTGCAGCGTTTTTTGTAGATGTAGGCTCCATGATGAAGAAGATTGTCTATTGTAGGTTGATGGTTTGTTAGAACTCGAACCATGTAACTGGATGTTCCTTCCTTGGTTTTAATTCTGAGGCATTTATGTATGATATGACCTTCAAGTTTCAATTCCTGTTCTGCTTCGAAGTCTGTGACGTCTGGTTCCACTCCTCTAATAACAACAGACAGCATGGGTGACCTTCTTGGTGGTGGTGGTTGTTTGATTGGTTTGTTGTCCAGACGGGTGAGTGTTGCATGAGGTCCAAATATTTCGAAACTGAACTTATTGCGGATTGTATTGTGAAAATTTATGTCAGGAGATTGTATTATAGTTCCATTTCTAGTTGGGATAATTCTGGTGATGGAGTCTCGTGAAACATACTTGAGTAGCTTTTGAAGAAGTTGTTTTGGAGCCTGAAGTTGAGTATCAAAGTTTGTCAGAAGGAAGGAATTCATTACTGAAGAAGTGACTGAAGATTGATAATTGGCTTTTTCAGAGTCA
>JAGDQP010068586.1:0-11002 GCA_022664845.1 Lepisma saccharinum
AGTTACTGTGAATACGAATAATTATTATTTAGTTATAATGCATTATAAAATTAAATGATTGAGGACTAATAATTTCACGTTTCCGCCAAAAGCTTTTGGTTTAAAATGAGAAGAGAAATGGTGTAGCTGTCGTTCAGAAGTGGAAGTTGAAGTGGTGTTTTGAGTTACATTAGTGATGAAATGTAGTTAATTGTGCTTCTCTTTTATAAATTCGTAGATTAAGGGTTGTGTCAAACAATTTTAGAATTTCCAAAACTGTATCTCCAAGAGATTGTCAGGTTTACTTAGCGAAGTAAGAAGTTTGTTAGGCCTGATTATTTACTAAGCTTACAGGCTTTTGGCATTTTAATAATTGTGGTGAACCGTACAAATATACATAAAAGTATCATTTACAGTAAATAAAGTATGTCCGGGCAAGACCTCTGTGAATATACTGGTAACAAGTCAAATTCCTTATAATCTCTTCCGAATCCTCAACTATTTATCATGCGCTCTCTGGAACTTTGTTATAATGACGTCAAAAGTAGCATGACTCTTTCTGAAAATAGCTTCAGTGTAAATGCTCATTGCTAGGAAATGATGTACAAGGGAATATCATTCAAATCATAATACCAATGTTGTAACTCATGGCATAACAGAAAAAATCTAGTAATAGGTACAAAGATTAATGAATTTAATAATCCAATTAACCAACATATGGAAGAAAAGGCTTAAGGTCAAGAACATAAGGGGGAAAACTATCAAAATATTGACATTTTACTGGTACGCAAAAGAAAGAGTTTGAAATAAAAATCAGAAGTAAAGAACTTGGTGATTTCGAAAAATACTAAGAGATTTAGATTAGGAGAACTTTATGATAAAGCAGACGAATCAAACTAAAGCAACTTCACGTGAAATCGGTGCAGCCAATAGCAATTAACAAGATAGGTATAGAAAACGAAGTACCTCCTAAGTTGAAGTCTTTCCACGGAATGTCGTGATAAGAAATGGAGAAAACACGAATATTACCGGAAAAGGCATATTGATATTCAGTAATAAAATCCATAAATTATTAGAGTAAAATATCGTTCATTTCGAGCGATTCAAAATCAAGCCATGGGTAAAATCAGTGAATTTAAAACAAATCGTATTTCCGCTTAAACATCCTACATACTTTTGTAGACCTAATATTTCCCAATCGCACACAAGGAAAACATGAAGGTATTTGTTCAACCTTGTTCAATATATTAACTGCACACGCACAAATATAGTATCACATATATCTGTAGGGAGTATGTGCGTGAAATTTACATAGAAAGAACCTTCCATGGATTGACTCACAGTTACTTACTGGCTTACGGAACTCGGAAGTTCATCGCCGCAGTAACAAACGTTCACCATAAGATTCTACTATGAGCAAGATCAAGCCAATTTTCATCACGAACACCTACCTCTCGAAGATCCCTTCTAATATTATCGTGTCGGTCTTCCTAACGACCTCTTTCCCTCAGGCTTACCAAACACGATGGAATGTAGTGCTGTCTTTATAAGAGTGGTGTCATAATTCTAATTATTTCTTCATGTGTGATTTTTATTACTTGAATGTTATACTATAATATGGAAGTATTGTACTAAGGTCACGTTTTCTAAATCGAGATAGGACCAGATTTGGGTTTTACCACTTCTATTAAAACGTATCATTTTTGTATTGACGTCTGTGTGTATGTATCCGTCTGACTGTATGTATGTAAGTTCAGAGAATCTGAAACATCTCCAAGTGACACACTCAGATTTGAATGAAATTTCACCGTTGATACTTTTCAACGTGAAAAGAAATAGTGTAAGCTCCTACGTTTCGCAATTTCCTCTAGAAGGAGCTAGGTGATTGGAAAGTTTTGTGATTTCCTTGTAAAATGTATTGGGTGATTCAAATGTGGACCATACAATTTCCACAGATTTGACGCAACATGAATGTAACCATATCAAATGTGAATGAGACCAAGTATCGCATCACTGATGAATGCTACTTTCTCCGTCCGCCATCTTGAATTCAACTTATTGTTTTCAAATGGCAATAGGGGCAAGTGTCATATCAGATACACCTGCAATTTTCTCACAATGTCACTGGTAATATTAGATTTACTATATTTCTAACCGTGCTAAAGTTATTGCGTGTTACATTTTATATTTGGTATGTATTGAACAATCCAAATAATTTCCACATTACAGCTTATACAGTATGTGAACGTATCCGTGTGCAATGTAAATGAGACCAAGCACTGTATCTCTGAAACATGCTACATGCTCCATGCTCCATCCGCCACCTTGGATTCTACTTATTTTCTTCAAGTAAGTATAGTGCAAGTGACATGTAAAATTCCTCTACAATTTCCTCAGGAACTCAATGATGCAATTTGTTTAACTATCTTTAACTAGTCTCAAGTTATTACAAGTTAATTTAAAAAATGTTTTTGATTCCATAGTACTGTACGAATGGGCGAGAATGACAAAATAATATAAGATCGTGCCGGTTATTGCCAGATAAAGTAATAACTCTAGATACACCGAAATTCATCCTACATCCTGTTACACATAGTGCAGGGGTGAAACTCATTCACAAATTTAGACAAACAGGAAGTAGGTGCAATAAACCGAAAAGCTGAGGCCCAAAATCGCAACTCATGCGGAGGCAGCAACTGTGGATTTGACAACTCTTCTTAAAAACCATACGAAGAGCACACGAAGCAAATTATGAGAATGTGGCCTCAGTCAAACCTACATTATTCGTGTCCTCTACAAACATAAATGACCCCCATACAAGCTGTAAATGCCACATGAATTGTATGAGGAAGATCCGAATCGGCGTCCTTAGTTTTGCGAGAGGCCCGAAGCAACTTTGGAGTAATCAGGCTTTTGCATTGAACATCCTTTTTAGTTATGAAGTATTTTACTAATGGAGAAACCTAACACCAGTCCACATTGGTATCAGCCAGGTAGAATGCAAGCCACACGAAGAATTCTGGTATGGTATGGTATATGGAATACTGAGTAATTGATGCAATGTTTTTGATGATACTTTATCTGGTAATAGCTAACTTCGCACCCTGGAAGATTCAATCCTCCCACTTACCTTACATGAAGACGGCGATTTCACTAAACCCCTTCCACAGGACAGTGCTCCCCCTCATTTCACCGTACCTGTTTGTGCATATCTATATAAACAATTCTGTAGTAACTACGGTCATGGAGTCAGCACTTTCTCTCTGTTCTTTTATTACTGATAAAAATGTCTCCACGCATTCTTGTTACTGACAAATATACCTTTATTTATAGCAGTGACAGTGCTTATCGACAAGCAATGAAAACTAACTAATCCGTCTTTACTCTCTCTCTCTCATATTCGGCATTACTATGTGCTGTGTGACAGACTTTTGAATACTGTAATGTGAATGTACATTTACTACTCAATAAGATTAGCATAAAGTAATATTTTTTTTCTAAAAATGTTTTTGTCTGGATGGGAACCAAACCCGAGCCGCCAACCGCCTTGCCTACCGAGCCGCTGCGGGCGTACACTTGCGAAAGTGTATTGAACACTGTTGCCCTGTGCGTGGGAGTCACAGACTGGTCAGTACTCGTAATTCAAGGACTATGGAATTCAAAACAATATTGTATTTAATTAACTTGTAATAACTTGAGACTGGTTAAAGATACGGTAAACAAATTGCATCAGTGAGTTCCTGAGAAAATTGAAGAGGAATTTGATACGTCACTTGCCACTATTCTCATTTGAAGAAAATAAGTAGAATCCAAGGTGACCGAGCATGTAGCATGTTTCAGAGACGCAGTACTTGGTCTTATTCATATTGCATATGGATTCGTTCATATTCTGTATAACCTTAAAATGTAACATGCAATAACTTGAGAACGGTTATAAATATAGTAAATCTAATATTACCAGTGACATTGTGAGAAAATTGCAGGTGTATTTGATATGTCACTTGCCCCTATTGCCATTTGAAAAAAAATAAATTGAATCCAAGGTGGTGGACTCAAGATGGCGGACGGACAAAGTATCATACATCAGATATGCGGTACTTGGTCTCATTCACATTTGATATGGTTACATTTATGTTGCGTCAAATCTGTAGAAATTATATGGTCCACATTTGAATCAGCCAATACATTTTACAAGAAAATCAAAAAACTTTCCAATCACCTAGCTCCATCTAGAGGAAATTGCGAAACGGAGGAGCTTACACTATTTCTTTTCACGTTGAAAAGTATCAACGGGGAAATTTCATTCAAATCTGAGTGTGGCACTTGGGGATGTTTCCTTCTCAGTACAACTTGGATTGAGTTGAAATTTGGTACACGCGTTTATGTTGACGTCGAGAAGAGGCCTATTCTTTTTGGTTCACAACGTTTCAAGATATGATCAAACTAACTACACCACTGCATTTCTACGATAATTTTACATGAATTTGATATATCAATTGCACCTATTCCCATTTGAAAAAAAAAAAAAAAAAAACTTGAATCTAATATGGTGGATCCAAGATGGTGGACGGTGTGTGTCAGAGAAGCAGTGTACTTGATCTAATTTGTTTTGCATATGCTCACATTCATGTCAAGCTCTATCTAAAGAATGTAAAGGCAATTTTGTGGCCAAGGGATAGTAGTTTACGATAGCATTCCGGGTATATGAAGACTTATAAATATGCAAATTAACGGTATGAGTCACTAAAATTAGTACAATACACATTGGGCTGCGGAGAACTTTGCATTTTAATCAATTTTAAACAAATCCGGACGAGACGCTTGGCCGAACGTACCTTGTAAGTCGGAGTAAAAAGGCAACGTCATGGACAATAGAGAGAGTACGGATTCAGATACAGCTTCAGATACAGCTCGAATTGCCATTTTCCACCGAAACTAGTATAGTACAAAGATCGAGTGATCAAAGCTACAAGTTAATTGAACTGCTTTGATTCCTAGCTAGTGTATCAAACTCTGTTACAAAGTATATGGATTTGTAAGGTTATTTTGAAACATTGTTCAAATCTATTTCATATCATAACATAGGCTTTTAAAAAATTAGAATATTATGGGGACTTTACATAAAATTCAAATAAATAATTGATAGAATACAACAGTCACTATTTGAGCTCATTATGTTTAAAATATTCAGTGAAATTTTATGTATTGCCCGGTTCGTAAACTTCATTCAATAGATTTGGTTAAGTCTGAACACCCCGATGTTCCACATTTATTGGGATTCCAAAAAAGAAATCTTAACCATCAAAGGTTTTAGTTATAAAAATCCTACCTTCTGGTCAGATATTCATGAAAGAATGCCGTGTAATGAGTATGTCGAAGTCAATTAAACTTCTGCGGTAAGAAAAAAATTACCCTCGTTAATCTTCATGTTCCTTCTTAAAGTGATTCACAACAAATAATGGTTCAAAAATTCGAAAAATTATCCATGCATCAAAGATTTCTATATATAGAAGGAGTTTTCAACCATTTTTTTTATATGTATGTTTGAAAAATTCAAGAATGTTTACGAAATTGAAAGAGTGTTTTTGCACAAGTGTTCTCATACAACAGTTTTTTTTCCTCACAGTAATCTAATATGAGTTATTTCCTGTATATTTGATGATAAGGAAAGGGGATTTAATATTATAATTTTTAATTTCACATTCCCTTCCTCCAATAATTCATTTTTTTTTTAATTTATATTTCTGGCCCGTTCCAGCATCTATGTCTAAGCCAATCTAAAGTCTGAGAAGATATTCTCTTTGAAAGAACAAGTTCCGGAGAAAGAGATAGAATACTAACGGTCGGAAAATATATTCTCCTGGTGGAAACTTGAGATAACCTCAGTCGGATGTCTGGTGTCATCATGGTATGAATCTGCGCTATCTGTCCAGCCTAAGTCCGTACTCCGTCAAGTATGAGTCGAAATTTACTGCATATTTTCTTTTACAATACATACCTATATTGTGTTTATTATTCTTCTGCATGTCCTCCATACCATCGTTGTGTGTAGCCATGCATATGATAACTGTTTACTTCTTGTTTATCTGTTTATCACTCGTGTATATATGTTTACTTCTTGTTAATCTGTTCATCAGACGTATTTATCTATTTATTTCTTGTATTGATGAAGCTTTAAATACCTATATGTGTGTCTTAAAATGATTATTTGATCGTTGAAGCCTATTTCTCTACAAATTATTTTACACAAATACATCATATTAGTGAATAACTAATTCCTACATACATCGAACTAGATCCTTCAGTTTTCTTTCTTTTTTGTGAATGTTCATAGTCATGAGATATAAGTTTTGCATGGTTTCATTTAAGAATTAAATAATGTTTTAAGCTTCATACGTAATATAATAAAAATACTCTAGGTAAAAGAATCTGGCTTCTGTATCAACTTACTTCTTACTTGTGGTATCAACTCCCAATGATGAAAGTAGACATTTCTTCATAGTCTACATTTACATTGTCTACATTATCTACATTGGCTAATTCCTCACTGACATTTCTTCGGACTTTTGTCGATTTCTTCGGAGTGTTTTGAACACAAACATCAAGTGAAAGATTTAAGAGAATGATAGAAGTGGAAAATGTAAGTAAAACACTAAACCTAATTGAAAGTCATGGTCTTTGTGTGATATAATGTAAACGGAACTGTCGTCCGTGTATGAGAAATTGGTCTTGCAAATGCCTTGCCAGGAATCAGGAAAATAAGCGTTATATAAATTAGGGTTATTGATTTATAGTTTGGTCCTTCACTTGTGATTCGCTTCACTCTCGTAACACTTAACGGAACAAAAGCAGATACAAAATAAGCGTTCGAGAGTCTCCAGAAACTACAATTAAGATGGGTTGATTCTGAAAATAAAATGCTTCAAAAACATCACAACAGCAATTTAAAACACACTTCACTTTGTGTATGTAAATGATTGCTTCATTAAAGTATATTTGTAATCTGGTAGCTTACAGCCTTTCATACTAAATTTAGTTAGAAACACTTTGTACTGCTTTCAAGCACATAACTTATGACGATCACATTTATAACAGGAAGAAGGGGACATAGATTCGGCGGACTATATCACAATAGTCAAGAACTGTAGTTTTAAAATGACTGTACGAGAGCTGCTTTATTCATTGTTCTTAACAACGGTCTTTTCCTGGAATCTCTGCTCCATATCTTCAATATTAAAAAAAAAATCCAGTTTGGCACTTAGCGACCCGGGAACACTTAATAAAGGTGGAAATATAGATACAATATAAATTATCACTGGTCAACAAGACATCTCATCTGCAAGTGTATACTTTTCGTTTGCCGACGAAGAGGAAAGCAAGAGAAAATGTTGAAAGAAATTTTTATATGCAACGGAATTCTGTCCTGTATGATAAACAAGGCTCTCAGCACAGGATACCATGATATGTCACTCTTCAAAATCATTCAACACTCATTGATAGCTTCGAATTGCATCATTAAGTGAATGCTCCATAATAGTTTCCTAGTACTAAGTAAGACATACAACATACATTATTATGCTAAATTGCAAGCAACAAATACGTTAAAATCTCTGCACCAAACAGAAGATGCCATATAGCAAATCAATGGACATGATGTGCTTCTGGAACATGACAAACCTTGACTGAATGTGACACAAAAGAATTGTTCAAACTCTCCGCCATGTTGAGTAGGAAACTCATTCCTACACATCATATTCATCTTTATCTCACAGATTATCGTCTGCTTCGGTACCTTCATCATTTTTAGCTAAGGCGAGTCTCAAGGGTAATACATACACAGAACGGAACCAAGCAGTTAAGGGCATCTTTACTTAACAGATGTAGAATTAAATCACAATAAGATGAGACGTTTGGAAGTGTTGATAGGAGTGTGTTGATGACGATGGAACATTTTCGACTGGACCGGTAAGTAATTGCTGTACATGAGGGATTGTAGGTGATACACTCGCTTTGGTCATTTGATGTTCAATTCAAACATCAAATTATGACAATCATTAATTGATTACGTTATGCTTGATCATTTCTTTAAGAGCGTGTTCTTAAAATTTTCATTGTTGTTTTACATGAACATGTCAGTGTAAAAGTAATGCAAATATCTCTATACTTTTTATATAACAAATATTTAATATGTTCGATTATTTTTCCTATATAGTACCTGTATAAATATGTAAATTGATTGGCATCCTTACTATGAGAAATAGGATCCTAGGCAAGCCATTATAAAATGTGTATATGCGTCTATAGGTAACAGATTGCCTTCAATTATCATTTATGTTTTACAGAGGAGTTAGATACAGTTTGTGTTTGGTAGATTAGTCCAGTAACTTCAAAGGTACTATTTTTAAAATAAAAAAAATCTGAATTAATTAAATATATCGTAACATCAGTAATATTCAAGGTTTATATAATGCCTAAGACTTCAAAAATGAAATAAAATTAACAGTATCGCATTACTATAGTAAGTAAGCATTATTTTCCTATGACCAAGTGCCTAAATACAGGAAAGTTTGATGGATACAAAACATATACTTAATCTATGACATAGTCAAGAGTTGAAATTTGAATTTCGAGCTTTTCACAACTATATATACTAAGAGTTAGAGTAGCAATTCCTTTAACATATATCGTGTGTTTAAATTTCTAATGTGTGTACATTGCATCTTGAAAATGTTCTGCAGCACATCTGGTAGTTGTTCATGAGATTCCCAACTTCTATCAAATGTGCCTGTCATTTTGATAGAACTCTCTGATAGAAAATAAGGCGAATTATACAAATATGTTTAAAAAGTTGGAAGTAGAAAAGCAGAATGAATAACAGATGAAATATATAAGTTAAAGCACAATCTTAATACGAGAAAACACAATTTTCAAAAGTTTATCAGGATCTTCTTTTGGTCTCTAATAATCTCTAAATGCTAAACGCATACAGTTATTCAAAGTAAATTGTATAATAGAAATAAAATCTTTGTAGAAAGATACGGTAGAACTGTCGTGATACTGAAACGTACCGATAAAAGAGCATCGTCAGATATTTCTAATCAACCCTAGTAGCACAATAATAATGGCCAAAGTGAGCCTGTATGAAATATCGATGTGGGTTCCGTATCGATGATCGACATGGGCCCCATGTGTATCAGGAAAATGACGAACATGTTGCCAACCTTGGCCAATATGGGACAACAATATGGGTTCCACATCGTTGCCCACCTAGGACCCACCGAAATCCGGAAATTGTCAAAAGCATTCCTTAAAGAGCCACAGGTAACCTAGTTGTATGGAAAATTCCAGTAACTTGACTGATAAAAAACAGACACCATTCAGTTTTCAGGGATACTACAAAAAAGGGGTAAAAAAGAGAGGTCTCAAGCAGGTCGCGAACACGTTTCGTTTAGTTAAAAGTTGAGCGTTTTACAAAGTGGACCAAGCTGCCAGTTATAAGTATAAAGACCAAAACAGAACAGTATAGATGTCAGAAATTATGTTGTCGGAATTTCAAAGACATAAACTAAGTTACTCCCACGATCCTACGTTATAGTCAAATTGTTAACATTCCTTCCACACCAAATCAAGACAGTTCATGCAAACCATTGAATTCATTTTTATGGGCATACTTTCGTAATTCCCATGAGGGGTCCCCATCGGATTCACTGGATTAAAATGGACCAGTATAGATCGACACCAACTATGTGTGTCCGATATGAGATCTATGTGGGTTCGATGTCGTTGTGCTACTGGGGAATTAACTAAAAATTCTTTCACTAAGAAAGGAGAAATATTGTCATACAAATGTTAATAAAATTCATAATACAATTGGTCACACATCGGTACAAGGTGATATATTTTAAGAGAGAATGATGGGAGTGAGATTCCTTTCTGTTGCATGTTGGTATTTTCTTCTCTGATTACTGGGTTTCATTAGTGACAGTACTATAAACATATCAACATATACCAAATGCATTTACACATTTGAATATAATCGTCAAATATATTTCTTGGATACCTCTCAATTAAAACTTTATTAATTGGAACCATGATCGTTTCTTTAGATGTCACGACAACTAAAAGTCAAAATAGCTACAAATATGCCTTATTACTCTAAATATATTATGTATTACTCATCTCCATTTCAACAAAATCATATTTTCTTCTGTACTGGAAACAAGATTCTGAAATCTTACAGATTGTTTTTTATATCGTAATTTTACGATGTTACTACATTTTTGTCATTCCTTTTGTGTCTCTGTGACTTATACCTTTGTACATATTCTTACGTTGGGATATCTCTTGTAACACACTCAAAGAAGACATATGTAGTAGTTTATAGTTTCTGTATCCCTTATTTGCTTCCTTAGGTATCCCAGCTCAAATAGCAGCCAGCAAGTCGTGGGACGACCATCTAAGGCGTCTTGCTCTTATTGACAGTCTATATCCTTCAAAATATCCTTATGCCATGCGTCACAATGTTGAACGTCCTAAATCAGATCCCTGGAAGCCCCTGAACCCAACACCCCGTGATAACGCTGTTGCTTTCAATTATGCTGGTAGGTGATAGAATTTTACGTTGTTTTTTATTTATGTTGTTCCTTGAACGTCACCCCTCTCTTGTATCTCCTTGATGTTCATTGCACTTAAACTACAATTATATATACTTTTATTATAAATATATTACGAAAAATGATGTATATTTCAAAGTTTTCATATTACAGTTTAAAAATAACACTTTACAAATTCTTAGAAATTTACATATATATAGATAGATGCTACTTTACATATAGGTCTTGCCATTCAACATAGTATTTGAAACGAAATTGTTTTCAAAATAAGAGATTCAAAATTAAATTTAGTGTCAGAAGATACTTACTAGCAAAACATTCATGATATATTTATGTATTTATAAATGAAACAGGTATAATGCTTAAGAATTGTATACCTCTTCAAAAGAATAAAATCGATAATATGAAAA
>JAGDQP010068587.1:0-11002 GCA_022664845.1 Lepisma saccharinum
AGGCTGTGTATTCTTTGAAATTTTAGGTTTGGCGGCCATTTTGAATCCAAGATGGCGACCTTTTCAAAATGTCGGAATTTTTCCTGTATCTACTTATCATCCTCTACCTTCATACCAAATTTCATGTTTCTAGCTTACTCCAAACACCCTAAACAATATGATGAGTGAGTCAGTCAGTGAGTGAGTGAGTGAGTGAGTGAGTGAGTCAGTTAGCCTAAAATGTGCAATTTCAGGGGTCCACAACTAGAACATAGTTTGAGATACGAATATGAAATTTTGTACATCTGCACATATTTACCATATCTCCTTAACGGCAAAAGCTCATATTCCTATCTTTAACATCTTTTTTCTTACGGGGCCCCCAAATCGTCGATTTTGCCATAAACTCTTGTTCCTGTATAACATGCTTCTGGCAGTGCTAACGTTTTCTGACGTGAAGAACTTGGCTCATGCACTGCCGTGCATGTTGATAGAAGAGTCGTACTGCGGTTCTCGGTCTTTACTATAAAATCGACGTAAAGATGGCGGGAGAAACTGCTAAATATATCATTATATTTTAAAGAAAACTTGAGATTGTGTCATGCCTATTTTGACCAAGTCAATCACTTCTTGGTATTGCTGCGCCTCTAAGCACGTGTATATTTTTCTCATTCTATAACTTGGTAAGTGATATTGTACAGTACGTGTACATTTATTATTAAACTATCCAAAGCGCAAGTCGGTGTCCTTAACGTGAGAGAAAGACAAGTACTTGAATAAAAGTGTAAAAGGACAGAATTACCCTTTTAACACTTATTGTAGAAGTGATATATGTATGTGTCCAGCCGCTGGAAAGGTGACATTAGCAAACACATGGAAACAATTAAGCATAAAACCAATACGAGAGTCGTGGCTTCAAGTTTGAATTTGTAAACTGAAGTTTCTAATTAGTTTTTTTTTTTTTTTTTTTTGTATTTTACACGTATGTGTTACATCAACCTAGTTTTCCTTTAGTAATCACAATAAAAGATATGGCTAATTAAAAAAATATAGTCCTGTATCTCCTTGTACTTCAAATTTATTTAGCTTATGTAAGCGTCCAACTTTTAACCATTGCCTAATGCCAAATTTAAAGACTTTGCATTCATTCTAATAAGCAAGGACATTATGCATACTTGTGTTTAAATAGAAAAGAAAAGAAGAAATTTTACGTCGTCGGGTCGTTACAAGTATTTTTGGTCTGTATATTTACCGATTTTCATTATAAATACTATTTCAATATTTAAATTGTGGAAACAGTCAAAAATTTACAAACAAGCAAAACATTAAAAAAAAGTTATAATAATTATAAAACATATTGCAATTGTATTTTCTTTATTATTATTACATTCTTTAATTTGTTTTCCTGCTTATATTTACGACGAAACGGGGCAACCAGCTCCTTGCACTCGAAATGTGAATTGTACTTTCTCCTTCTAGCTCATTCTAATGTACAAGCGCATCAAAGAGCTGCACTAAAAAAAGCACAATTTTGTCTAAAATAACCTATCTATAATAATAACCTAGCTGCCATAGCTCAGTTGACTTGGCACTCAGGAGGTTCTGAGTTCGATACCAGCATCCGACTATCCTCACTGAGGTTTCCTCAAGATTTTTCTTCAATCGCACCAGGCATGTGGCAGGATGGTATCTTTAACTTGGCCCTTGGTGACCCCTTCCTGCATCAATTTGCCCAGTGATTCTGCCAGATTCCCATGTGGGGGTGTCACCCCTATTCTCGAGCGCACCCCCAAGTTTAATTTTTTGAAGGTAAAAAATCGATAGAAACTATTAGAAACCCAATTGTGACTTTACACCTTCAAAGTGAAAATTCTGGTGGAATCCTTGCTTTCGCCTGCCCTATCCCGTCCTGAGCCAAAGATATCTAAACGCCATAAACAAATTATTGAATAATAATAATAATAATAGCAAAAGAATGCGACATGACTGGTTATTTTCAGAACAGACGATCGGCTCATTTTTTTACTATTGTTGTTTATGTTCTTCTATTGTTGTCTTTTTGATCTTCAATCTCTTTCCTCAACCTTCCTCGCTCTTCCTCTTTGGTACCATTATTTGTAGTACGAAGTGTGAAATTAGAGTCTGAAGAGTAAATCACACCAAATATTCAAGGTTGGTAGACTAACGCTGAGTTTTTTTCTGCTTTCTCATCATTCTTTTGATCATCTTTTACGTCTGGCCCTGAGAGATAGATTCAGTCGTGACCCAACTAAGAGGAAAAAAAATGTGATTGTTGGTACAGTTCTCCACCTCCTTCCATTATGCCCTAGAGTTATTTGTTTTCATTGTCTCTCCTTCCCACAATATTCTTTATTCTTATTATTGTTTTTGTTATTAACTTTATCATTGCTATTATAATCTTATTTAGTAATTTCAGACAGAAATAGCAAGGTTATATTATTTTTTCTTTTAAATATTTATATTATTCAAATACAGTACATAAACATGAAGCCATGATGTTCGTTTTATTCCGGAAGTTTCTCGTGTTCAACCTTCAAAACAAAATTGCTCTTCACTTCTTAAGTTTGTCATTGTCATGTGCATGGGTGCCTGCAAAGTGGAAGGGGAAGGAGCGGCATTGCACTCTGCTAGATGTTCTAGCTTTTATAAACAGAAACTGACAGTGATATACCTGTATCTATTAAAATTTCTTACGTAAGTGGGCAATAATATATCCAAATCGTTGTATTTCAAATCTTTTCAGACCTTCATCAGTGTACCTGGATTTTAAATTTCAAATTTCTTTCTACCAGGTTGAATATCTACATATTTCGAAACTCATATAAACTTTTGTTTCGTTCCCCCATCTGAAAAAATATTCTAAGGATGGTCTTATGTGTTGCATTTCGCGTTTCCTTTTCCTATGTTTACAAGTGGGCAAATTGGAAGGGTACTTATGGCTCATAAAGTGTAAATGTAGTTTTTCTGGATTTTAAAATATGCATGTTGCTTGTCTAAACTTATTATTAACTCATTTTCAGTGCAAATCGTTGTAGAATTCTTTAAAATATAATGAGTGACAATTTGATTTATCGATCAGCTTAAAAGGAATTTTAAACTGAAAAGGTTATTTTCTTCCCTTTGTACTTTTTTTCTCTAAGGTTCTTTTTTTTTCTCGTAAGGTCAGACCAGTCACATTATGCAGAAACTACCATAATAAATTATGTAGAATTCTAAATGAATTTGTTCGACTGTAATGTTGATCATAAGTAGTCTTTATAGACTCAAGTTTATAGATTGAAGATTCCTAGGCAAGGCGTACCAATGGTAGTTTGGCATCGTCTTCCATCAGATATATAGGATACTAGTTTTCAATGTACAGGACCTATAGTTTTCTTAAGTAGAGCCAATTTGTATCTAATTCAGGAACAAAACCCAGGACACCTGGGTTATAAGGTGACCGTGTGTAGCCATTCATCTCGTATAAGAGACATTTTATTCTGCACTTACCAGCAGTAAAACCATACCAGCACAAAAAGCCCTAGTAAAATCTAGCTATATTTACATTGTTAAACTGTATTGCTAGTAATTGAAACCATAGTTGTGCTACGGTAACGATACTCTTGTACTAAGTTGACTATATCTGGTATTGTTGTATAGCTGTAATTCCTAAACATTGCTGGGAAAACCTTATGTAAGTGTGATAGGAAAATATTCCTTCATGACCTTCATGACACGTTTGACAATATATTTATTGCTGTTCTAATAATACTGTATGGTTGTTGGATGCGCATGCGCAGAAAATGAAAGAAATATAGTTAATATAAAAATGCAGTTTTCTGGAACACTGTGCGGTTAGACCATGTTGTTTGTTAGAATCGAGAGCAATTAAAAAAACAAACAAAAAAAACATGTAGCTAAGGATGAAGAAGAATTTGTTTTTGCCTCATGTTATATTACGACATAAGTATTATTATTGTAAATACGAGGAATAAATATATTGTACAATGTTAAGTAGTTTCGTTATGTTTTGCTAATTTATTTAAACGGTGCTCAATAAATGGCGCTAGTGTAGCCACTATTTCTGAAGGCCAAACTGTACGGATAGTGATAATTCTGGAATCTGAATTTGTAATCAACGATTACTCCTGATGATTTATACCTATTGTGTTAACCTCAAACGTAATTAAAAATGTTTCAGTCATAATAAATTTGCTAAAGTTTACACTCCCAAGGTGTATAATGTGATGGTTGTATACTAATAGTGAAACCAGGTTTCACCAGTTGAAATCATTACTACTCGCAACGGAGTCATTATCAAATCTTCAAACAGCAATCTAGCATTTGCCATCAGGAATAAATACAGCTATGAGAGTTTCGGCAAAAATGCCACCCCTGTGCCAAAGTGTCGTCGAGTCAATTGCACTTCACCTTCATCTTTCCCATATCATAGTCGTTGATTCCTTAGACCAAGTTTATAATGATAAGCAGAATGCGTATAATGTCCATAGATAATGAAAAATTACCTTACAACCCTTAGACCAACCATACTTATACTTTCTTTCCGGATTCCCTCTCTAACCCATGCCTGAAATAAGGGCGTAACCCTTACAATAGGCGCTGACCACACTTTGTGGACCAGCAGCATTTGCAAAAAAAAAAAAAAATCGCCAGATAAAAAAAAACTTTGAGTTTCCATTAAAAGTGATATTATATTGAAATAAATGTCACCATGTACGGAAGTCATTTAGCAATACTTGTGGTCACAATAGTATTAAAATATCGTATTCTAGGTCCATTTCCAACAATATATAAGACTGTTGTAACTATACAGTACGGTCAGACATAATTCCCCCAGTGGTAACTCAACTATGCATTATGGTATAATTAGCAATAATGCTAACAAAACATCTGGCTAATTTAACTTTAAACAGAAATTTTACCATAAAATATTGTTCACAGTATTGTAATTATGACAATACATCTAACAATATGTATTGTCATAATGACAATACACGATTAGCAATAATTGTTTTGTATTTGCAACCCTAGTATTACTGTCCCATTTTCAACTATGACAGATAGGATTTTATGTTTACTTCAACCATATTATTTTTTGAGTGAGCGGTAAAACATTTCATTTATCAGTGTCACTTAGTGCGTTTTCACACGTAACGACATTATAGTCGTCGTGAACGCGACTCCAGTATTGAATGAGTCAAAATATAATTGCGTATTTAACTAGAGCGTTTTCACATGTATAAGATACGATAAGGTACGATAGGATACGATACGATAATTTGTACTACTTGAGATATCAGAACATCATGTCATATTTTGTTTCCAGAGAACAATGTAATAGAATGACGAGCTTTGACACATATCTGGTAATCCCATTCAATAGTCCGACACAAGATCAGTATGAGAGAAGTCTATAGATCCCGTACACTTCTAACTTTTTCTTAGTAGCTATTGGTGATAATGGAGAAAGATAATTATGATGTGTCTGCGGTAATAGAGTCGGTTGAAAACTCGAAGCAAAACAGGTACAAGGAACGAGAAAATACTTACTTACTACAATGGGGAAATAGACCAATGAGACATTAAACTCTTTTTCGCTCCAATACTTTCCCGCAAATTTCTATACATTTCTGCTTCAACCGAATTTTTTTCTGAATTTGTTTTCTTACAAGGAACACTCGCCAGGTGTCAGAGCCCGATTTTGATGAAATTTCGTATGTAGGGACAGTGCCTAGGTAAACCTTCACACCCAAAATTATAGGTGCTGCCGTAAAAAAATAACGACAGGGGACCCGAGAAAGATCGAACGTAGAGAGCAAGAATATCGAATACAGGGTACGGAAAACGCCTTTTCATTTATTAACTGTTACATATATTGAAAGCAAATGGCTGTTAATGAATACTGGACAGAAGGTGATACATGCTGTATGGTATGACGACAATGGCCGTCATCTTGACTATGCTTGAAAATTTTTAAATAGTAAATGAGTCATGTAATATATCAGTCTGTATTAGAATGTTCCCAGAAACCCAATAACAAAGTCATTTTTGGCATAACCCTGATCATGTGTGACAAAATGACATGTGAAATTGACCTGGAGAAGGTCACTTTCACGTTGCATTACGCCTTCTTGAAAATGGGACTTCATCTTCCGTTAGTGTATTTAAAACTTTATAGTGTACTTCATGTTGCGGCCATGAGGATCATATTTTATAACATAGCTGTACCTCTTATGTAGCCGTTTGGTTTTCGTTCCTTCAACGGTTTCAACAAAAACGTTTTTTCATAATTCGGCTAACACATTATCCAAGTCAATTTCACATGTCATTTTCTCTTACAGGATTCGAATTAAGGAAAAATTGACTTCGTCATTGGTTTCTTGGAACATTTCAAAACTTTACTTTTTTTTATTTTTATATGGACCAGTCTAGTAACTGTGGACTTCGGTCTGTTACGATTCGCCCTTTAGCCATTAAAATCAACACTCATGCCCCTTCCGGGACTTGATCCCGGGACCTTCGAATCGTTGGCCTACCGCCGTAGACCGCACGGCTACCCGACCGGCTTGGAACATTCCAGAACAGATTGATATGTCACATGACCCACTTATTATTTTAAATTTTTGAAATGTAGTCAAGATGGCCGCTTTCAAGATGGCGGTCATTGTCGTCCTACCATCCACCATGTAACACCTCCTGACCAGTATCCATTAACAGTCACTTGCTTTCAATATGTGTAACAGCTTATAAAAGAAAATACCCTGTGCCGGGACGGTCGTAAGTCAAAGTTCTGATACCGCCCATAAAATTAATTTTATCTTATCTTATCGTACCTTGTATTC
This sequence comes from Lepisma saccharinum, assembly GCA_022664845.1. Lineage (NCBI taxonomy): Eukaryota > Metazoa > Arthropoda > Insecta > Zygentoma > Lepismatidae > Lepisma > Lepisma saccharinum. The sequence goes on from JAGDQP010068587.1 coordinate 6,843, forward strand.
GATTGACTTGCTGTCTACGTTCCATCTTTTACGGGTTTCTCCTGTCGTTATTTCTTGACGTCAGCACCTATAATTTTGGCTGTGAAGGTTAACCTATAGGCACCGTTCCTTGTTAATTCAAAATGATATAATACGGTACAATAAGACATCAAACGTGACAGCGACACATATCCTAACGTGTGAAAGTCACAGCAAGATAAAATACGATTTCATATTATCATTATCGAATACGGCATTGATAATTGCCGTTATCTGTGATAATTGCCGTCATGTTTGAATTCGAATTTTATTTAGGGAACTTTATCAGAGGCCAAATGAAACTCTTATGTGGGGGAAAGCTCTTATAATGTGGAGCACTCCGTTAATCATAAATTTTGCAAAAATTCATGCAATGAATACAAACTTCGATCGTGATTTGCTTAAATCGGCACGTCTTACGTCATACTCTATACGTTTTTTTTTTTTCGAAATATTACGTTACTTGTAGCGATGCCAAGACATATTTGGATACCTGAAGTTTCGAAATTACCCAAGTGTCGAAATTAACTCAAAGACTTTTTAATTATTGTTTTGTTCTTTTGAATTTAACCTTGAACGTATGTCTATCATTTGTTACTCACCTCGTATATATTACACGTGCCGCAATTTTATTTTTATTTTTTTTTCCCTTTAGTTAAAGAAATACCTGTTCAAAATAATTACAAATAATTATTTCAGCAAGGGAATTCAGGATTGTTAATAGTAGCGAGCGCCGTTCATTTCCGGCTTCTTGCATTTATGCAATATGAGTAATAAACACAATAAAACACTACACAATAATTATTCCATGAACAAACCAGCTTCCGTCAAGCTGATACTCAGATATACAAAGTGCATATTCTGCGAACAGCGAAAATGGATGTCATTCATAATGTTTCTTCTTCCTATGATGCAATTATAATGAAATCATTGTTGCAAGAATTTCAATCATGACGTAACAAGGTTGTCCTTAACGGATGCAGAATATGTATATAGAAAGATAATAAGCTTTTTACATGCTAGTTGCTGGATAAAAGCTTTAGTTTTTGTCTCAGGTGACAATTCCCTTAATATCTGATACCGTTTAGAAGTATATGAAGAACGGAGTACTTCTTTGTACGTTAAAAGAGTCAATCTTGATCAGTTCTCGTATAATTTTTCATGTTTTATCAAAATTTGAATCTTATTGTGCACTTGTTACCACGCCTTCATCAATAAGTGATTTTTGTAGCCTGAGGACCAATACAAAACATTTTAATCGCGAGTTGGACTGAATACATAAGTTAGGCCAGCTTTTCATCCAAACGCTAGCCGCGTATTTGCTTGCGATTTAGCTGAGTAACTAGTTGAAACATGTATTTAAGTAGTTCTATTGGCTACTCCTAGAAATCGCAAGCAAAATACGCGACTGCGTACATGTAAAGTCAGTCTTAGGAAGACTTTTCATGTAAGCGCTAGCCACTTGTTTCGCTTGCAATTTGGTCTAGTAACCAATAAAATTGTGAGACGCGATGCCCTTATTTGCTACTAAAACAAAACGTAACCGAAGCACGTAACTAGCGTGTACATGAAAAGGCAACCTGAATCTACTAGTCATAGATAAAATAAATAAAGATAGCAAAATTTCCATTCTCTCATTTCTTTCATCCCACCTGGTGTCAGTTCTGACGATCTAGGAATAAGTTTAGTCATAACTACGCTTTTAATCTATTGCGGATTCATAACATCACGTAAATATAGAAGATCAATGCAACAAAAATGAGTTAAGTCCGAGTTTAGAAGAAGGTATCGTGACCAGAGGCGTAACAACATAAATTTACCCCCCCCCCTCCCGCAAGAGAATACCCAATGCCGGAGGTTGATTCGGCCCACTGAGAGGCTAGGGTAAAGGGCCTGCTTGTAAGGGTCGGACCCCTCACATTGCCGGGTTTTACGCCATAGTAGTTACGCCCCTGATTGTGGCACTATCTATGGGGGGAATAAAATAGTAATTCTGACAAGCTGCCTTCAAAAGGCTTTCAGAACACACTTTCTGAGAGGCAAGATAAGTTCCTCATACACAGCACATTTCCCCAGGAAATAGTAGAGTTAAGAGTCTCTATTGAAAATATTGCCCCATGCTCACTGTAAGAGTGAAGCCAGAAAATAATTGAACACGGACCAAGGCGATGCACCTGATTGGTTAGCGAACAACTACAGAGCTTGATGCCATTTTTGTCAGTCCAAAACAATGTTTTTGATTGGAGCAAGTGGACACACTGGGAGGTACTAAGCTGTGAAGTCAGGTTTCATGTTTGGCGAAATCGCAAAACCCTCTATTAGAACACTCTTGATATTATCCAGTAGTTACCTGTCAATACAAACATACACACAGAAAACATGGGTTATATCACAGTCATCTGACATTTCTTACTTCCATAATGATTCATTGTTTTCTTGGGAGAGATCCTGGAGGCTGATTGTTGTCAGATATCAAATCAATGATAGGAAATAGCAGTCATACCATTATAAACTTTGTGGTTTAGCTCCCTTTATAGACCAAAAAAATTCATCAGTGACAAATTTTTCACTGTTTGCCATCAGCAATATATTCTTGTTTGTTGTCGGAGAGACCCTGAGGAAGGCTGATTACTGTCAAATGAGTGCGAGGTGTGATTTTGTGGGTAGTCTCTCTCTCTTGCTCTCTGTCGTCGACTCACTTGGTTGGTTTTGTTCTCTGTACCCCGAAAAACTCAATCAATCACAAATCATGAATCATTATAGATCGTTTTGCATTATGGGTCCTTGCATTAACAATTTCTTATAAGAGATGCTTCAAGTAGTTCCCAACTTACAGTATACTCCATAAATCATGCTGAATTTTGGCATCCGGTAGATAAAACTACCACATATGTTATACGCATACGTGTATGTGGGGATGGGATGGGAAGGTTAAACAAAAAATGGCAAGGAAGAAGAAGAAGAAAGAAAATAAATTGGGAATGTTCACTGAAGCCATGTAAGCATCTACTAATAAACTGTTTGACATGGAAGCTGCAGGGTCTGTGTTCTGAAACAAAAGTCAATCTATCTCAAGGTTACCAGAAACACTGTTCTTTCGAGACGACTATATAAAACGACCTTTCCTTTACTGAAATACACCATATAACAAAAAGTTCCCACGCTGATTCATAACATTCACACCCTTTGTTCGTTTTTTTCTTTTCTCCTTCTAAAAGAGAACTTGTTAAAAATTGGGCATGATCTTGAATTTTATTTCTTTTATTGTATTTAAGGAGGTGAATTGAGGGAAATTGTTTAGAGTTTTAAAAGGAATATGATAAAAAGAGAAGTTATTAAAGTATTGAAATGAAAATTGAATATAAAAAATAATTATTTTTTTAAAGACATGCTTTTCTTACACAATTCATACTAAAAAGTAAATATTAATTTTGTTTATGCATGGCTAAAAAGAAAAGCAAGAGGTGCGCTCTCATATACAGTAAATTCTTGCATTGGCGCGCCCCACTTTTTTCTTTTTAGTCGTGCATAAACACAATTATTTATTTGTCTTTAAAAAGTTATTTTTTTCGTGTTCTTTCGGAATTCGGATACATTTTCTCAAGCTAATGTTTTGTGACCTAAATCCTAAATTGTTCTGCAACCATACAAAACACAACATTGTTGCAGTCTAGTATTTACTTTAGGATAAAGAAATCCATATTAAAAAATATATATATCTGAACAAAAACACCAAAGGTGCAAAAAGTGGAGCCAAGTTCTTTAGCCCTAAAAAGGTGTGAAATGGGAGACGGATGAGCCAAGTTCCTTGGTGACAGCATGTAACAGGAACAAAAGAACTTGGCGCGAGCTGGCAAAAGCCTTAGGGTTGGGGGCGGTTGACGAAGTGGGTTTTAGGATCCCCACCACCCTTATAGCTTGAGGATCATGAACCTTGCCACCTCGCGCCAAGTTCTTTTGTTCCTGTTACATGCTGTCACCAAGGAACTTGGCTCATCCGTCTCCCATTTCACACCTTTTTAGGGCTAAAGAACTTGGCTCCACTTTTTGCACCTCTGGTGTTTTTGTTCAGATTTCACAGCTTTTTGTACGTGTATAATATATATACTCGCTCGCTCGGCCTCGTTTAGGTCCTCGCCCCC
>JAGDQP010068590.1:0-11001 GCA_022664845.1 Lepisma saccharinum
CCAAGAGAGAGGAACATATACAAATCACGATTATGATCAATAACTTACGGTTATGCGTATCAAACGAACAGTTTATACACATTGGCATCAGTCTAATGCCAGTTTGTGCTTAATCCAACTGCAGCAAACGGCTATTGTTCGAAATGGGTACATAGATGGAGCTGAGTGCCGCTATCAAAAATGCAATTGTGAATTTAGCACTAAAAGTGTGCATTCATTAAAATTGCCGAACAACAAACATTCCACTATGTAATATATAGTAAATAATTTTAAGTATCATTTAACATCAAACATCTTGCAAAAAAACTATGAAAAATTGCTTAAAAAAAGACAAGAACTGTTTCTAGGGGATCACGTAAGATCGAAGCCTAAGATCAGTGTACCTCAGCTGCGTCAAATGTTGAGGATGCAACTCTGAGAATGAAATGTCTAATTCAAGCTTCGTCCTGCATTAGCGTTGTAACACAAAATTTCCGACATAATTTCCACGTGCAAGAAAATCATCACAAAATTAAACTTTTTGTTAATGATACAATTATAAGTGTTTAAAAGCTATGGAAGCCAAAATAAATGATTATTTCATTTGAGAGAGAAGACAGATTTGAGTAAAACATTTAGCGCTAGTATTGACTTTCCACACAATGCAATTAAATTGTTTTATATTACATACTTTGTGACAAGAAAAATTTTAAAATAATCATATTCCGTAGCATAAAATAAATACACTGAAGTTTGTGTTCGCATACTCATTCGGTTCGGTGCAACTGTCTACAAGAGTGTAATTGCGAAGTACTACAAAAACTATATCCTCCATTATGTATTTGTGAAATAAATATGTTACATTTTTTAGCATTTTTTATTAGAGGTAATAATAAATGAATTTTCTTCTCTACATTACGATTCTGCGGAACCATTATGTCATTCAGATATGGGAGACTAATTCGCATTATCTATATATCAAGTGGTAATGTAAAGAAACATTAACAAAATTTAATGGTATCAACAACGATGTTCAATCAACAATGTGCTTATTCGCTGTTTGAATCTAATTGAATGCATGCAAGTTACGTATGGGCCAAATAGAAGTTGTTTCTATCCCGTATGTATCCAATTGATGAATACCTTGGTTTCTTCCGAAGGAACATGCACCCATTTGGATGCAAATCCCTAGGTAATTTGTGAGGTCGATTTTATTACCCTGTACGCACAATTGCTTTGAATTGTAATGGCTATTAGAACAAGTGCTGAATTTGAAGGTGTTATATGGATTTATATTGTTGGCCAACACTCGACGATATATTTTACATTGATACGAATTTAGTTTCATTCCGCTTTCTTTAATTGTATTATATTACTTGCTATCATTTGCCAAATATTAAACAAATAGCATGGAATGAATAGGGTATGGCGTTTAGATATACATGGTTCAGTACAATATAGAAAAAAGAACTAGTTTTGGTATTTGAATTTAATTTTAAGGTCTTTATGCAACTTTGGCTAAGACAGGCAGGATGGATGATGAATGAGTGGAAAAGTGGGAAGACACAGGAGAACGCAGAGAAAATCCACACAGTATTTCTTCGCCACGAAGCTCACATCGAATGAACAGGGTTTGAACTGACGCCCCCCAAGTGCGAAACATGAGCACTCTCACATTTAAACCACCGCGGATTTACTACAGACTTACGCTCGGTACCAGCCGAAGATTATTCTGACTCAGGTTTATCCACAGACGTGTCCTTCCGACATCCGTTCCCGCGCGCATCACAGGCCGAACAATAATGAACTCTAAACAGTTTACATATTTTAAAAGTACAAAAGCAAATACAAAAACAGAACATACTCAACGAATAATATCGTATGTTGCTTAAATGTTTTTGTGTAAAAGAGACATCGCAACACGTAACAGACAATGAGACCAAAAATGAATTTTTAAAAGAAAAATGCCATAAAATTTCGGATAGTCCTTGCGAAAAAAAACAAGATACAACAGCGCAAACAATATATCAAAACAAGTAGCTGTATTGCAATTATATCCTTGACGTAAGTTTATAAGAAAATAAATAAAAATAAAAAGTATGCAAAACTGGCGCGCCAGAGTGCATTATTTTCTACGCATTATCGACACGCAGTCGTAAGTACAGCAGCTTCTTCAGACATCGCTGTTGCGTTGTGTAAGCATGCCATACAATATGTCGTTCGCCGCCTCCATTCAATCTCTAGTTCACATCAACGCATTGGCGTGTTCTTCTTATAATATTTTTGTGTAAGTTCTGTTCCTGGCGAACAGATTCACGTTTTTAACTCTATAAGAGACGTTTGTGGTATTTTTTTTTATTTAAAAGCCATATAACTCTATGGTTGAAAATTAGTATTTACATTGTAGCAAATATTCTGCACATGGAAGAATCTAGTATTAATATTGAAAACTACAAAGGCCACTATATAATCCGATTAATGTATATTTTTTTAAAAAATCGCTTAAAGTAACCGTATATTATATAAAATAGCTAATCAGACTAAATAAAAATTAACTTCTTATTCCTTTCTAGGTATTAGCTAATTTCAATATGATCGTTTATTATTATGTAACATTCATGAAATTTATGATTAACTCCAATAAAACATAGCATATAATATGAGGCAACCAGAGATTACAAATGATCACAACGTAATTCTTCAAGTGGTCCCATTTGCCTCGAATTTTGAAAGAACTTTTTAAACACTGATTAAGGCCAGCAAAGATTTGCAAATATGAAAACAATATCGGTTATGCACCTCACGAAAGTATCTTGTAAGAAGCAGATGTATGAAATTGGATTAGCCAAAGTCCTCTCACAAGCTCTATAAAGAAAATTCTGAAATAAAAAAGGAGAAAATAAACATGAGTAGGAATACTTCCCAGCGAGTAACATAAATTCGTTATGACTGGCGAATATTACGTTTCTCAACGTCTTATGTGCGCAAAGTTGTCTTCCTTGTGCAAATGTGCATATATGTTTGTGTGTGTGCGAGAGTGAGAGACAAGTACGAACGTTTTTTATATCCCAGAAATGGCTTTGATTGTCGGAATATAAAAAGCTAATCTAAATTGGTGTGTAATCTGAGCGCAAGCAAATTTCGGTATCTATCATGTTTGCCCTGCATAATCCCGATACGGCCGGTGATCGATGTGTTACTTGAATTATTAACATTAGCTAAGTGAAATCAAACATAAATATGAAAAGCGATGTTTTCACATATAAGATATTAAGAGGTGTGAAAAAAAATGTTTCAATGATTAGTCTGTCCCTGCTCTGGTCTATATTTACCAACGTTTGAAGCTAACAATTTAAGGCAAGGGTTGTTACACTGTTTCTAAAAGTGCCATTTATTTGTTTCTAACGACATTATATTTTTCACACAGCAATTCAGCTCATATGATATAAAGGCCGAGAATAATGTAGATCCATTATGCTGCGACTTACCAATGTTATCGACTGAGACATCTTTATTCAACTTCAATATGCGTGAATGTAAAAGCGAGTGGTCAGAGGGAAACAGCGAGATAAAACAGGAGCACGAATCAGAAAGAACATTAGCGTATTCGGCAGACCATTTTGAGAATCATACATTTTCATTCAAGGTAAGTAGTTAGAAATATTATTAACTCCGTTTATGCATCATATAAATCCATTTTATTTTCAACTTATATGAGGCTATTACATAGTGCATTATTTAAATTGATATTATGATACACTTATCTCATCTTTTCTTAAGATTCTACTTCATACAACGTTTCAACAATTTCAATTAATGTATCTTTAATATTAAAAATATTTATGATTCATTAGATTTTATTTAAGACCTATGTGCATCTGAAACCGAAAAATCAATGAATAGCCCGTTAATATTTGATTGATATTTTAATTTTAGCATTTATTTATGTAATAGATGTTTGTCATCTAAATTACAATCTGTATTATTCTAACTTCCGTAAAGCATTTATTGGATATTCCAGGTATCATTTATAATAAATATACAATCTACGTGCACACTCTACGTGTAAATATACACTCTAAATATACACTCACTTTCTTACATTCCTCCCATTGAAGTGAATTCTAATGTTATGTTACAAGATTTTAAATGTATATACCTTGTTTTTAGTAGATATAAGCTTTAATTGTCCTTATCATACTTTGTAAAATTTTTACTAAAAGTAGACAATTATTATAAACTCCGCGTTGCATTATTTGAGGTGATTTATGGTTAAGTGTTTCTGCAATTAACTATTTGATAGGAGTTGAACCCGGGCTGAAGTTACTGGACTCCCACCAGACGCCTCCCCAGGTGACGGATAGGTGAATGGCAACCAGATATGGTGGACACCGGGAATATTCCGGGGCGGTCCAAAACCAGTACTGCTGCCTGCAGTTAGTAGAGGCTAGGGGTTAGTAGATTACAATGGCTAGGGGAAGCTAACCTCCAAATAAAAACTGTCATGGTGAACTTCACCATTACCACCCTAAAGAAGATGATAAATGACATCGGCAAGGCTCACAGATGGACAGAGGATGACATCTTGAATATCATCCTTTGCTGCGAGGTCGTAGAGCTGAGAACTCTGCGCCCCTAAAACATGTCAAGGAATAATAACAGATAGCTCAGTAGTTCTCCATGATGCAGAATGTTCATATTTTAGTGCAAAACGGCAAGACAAATGACATGCGAGATCTATACACAGAGGTAAACTCGTTAAGAGAAGGTTACCGGCCGAGGTTAGGAATGACTAGAAATGAACGTGTGGGTCTTCAGACGGAACCGACTAAAATTGTAGATGATTGGAAAAGCTATTTCGACAAATTTCTTAATGTTCACAACGGGGAACAAACAGAGGAATTTGAAATCCATACCGCAGAACCGTGGATACCCGAAACTAGCGAGATCGCGATCGAAATGTCGGCAAAGAAATTGAAAAATTTCAAATCACCAGGAATGGACACTATTCCAGCTGAATTAATAAAGCAAAAGGAACGGTACTAATCAAGGAAATACATAAATTAGTAAGTACTATATGGAGAAAGGAGGAGCTTCCAGAGGAATGAAAAACCTCAATAATAGTTCCGATTTACAAAACTAATTACCACGTAATCTCGTTACTTCCAATCTGTTACATTAAGTAATATTCTGTTTACACGACTAAGTGCATACGTAGATAACATAACTGGAGATCAACAATATTGATTTAGAAGAAATAGATCCACGTTGGACCAGATTTTCGCCTTGAGACAATTTTTATAGAAGAAATGGGAATACAGTGGGACGGTTCACCAGCTATTCCTTGATTTTAAGAAAACATATGATTCTTTCAGAAGGGAGAAGTTATACAGCATCCTGATAATATTTGGTATTCCTAATAACTGGTTCAACTAGTGAAGTTGTGTCTCAGCGACTCCAGAAGCAGAGTACGAATGTGTAATAATATGTCAGATAGTTTCAAGATTCGCAACGGATTGAAACAAAGCGATGCCTTGAAAATTAAAGGTGACAAAAAGGGACTATCATTGAATGATTTAAATCAACTGTTAGTATACGCTGATAGAGTAGATTCAATTGGGGACTATATTTATTATCAACAAAGTAACACCGATATCTTAGTAGAATCGTACGATGAGATAGGTCTGCAGGCAAACATAGATAAAACAAAATATATGACAGCAAGTTGAAACAAAGGGGGATGAAGGAAATAAAAACAAGAATTAGGGATGATTTCGTAGAGAAAATAAACAAATTTAAATATTTGGAAGCATAGGTAACAAGCAAAATTAGGTTACGCTTAATTTCGGGCAACGCATGTTTCTGTTCTGTCCAATAACTTCTGCCATCGCGATTAATATCAAGGATATTGAAATTGAAGATCTATAGAACTGTTATTCTGCCGGAAATACTTTACGGTTGCGAAAGTCGGAACTCTACTCACTATGATTCACCAGAGCTAAAAAATAATGAAATTGTGACGACTAAGGTGGGTAGACCATGTAGCTCGAACTTGTGAAAAACGAAGACTATATTCTATCCTGATTGAAAGCCCGGATGGAACGAGACCATTGGAAAGATAGACTTCCTTGGGAGGACAATATTAGAAGATATTTTGGAGAAGTAAGTGTGTGTGATGAAAATTGGCTTGATGTTGCATATGATAGGATCCAGTTGTTAACGTTTGTTACTGCGGCGAAGAACTTACAACTTCCTTAGGCCATAGAGTTAGTTCGATATGAGTTGAAAGGAAAATAATATGTCTTTAATTACCAAGTATAAGGAATTTGTTATATGTAAGACTACTCTTCTATTGAAAGAGAAATTGTATTTATAAGTTATTCCTTTTCTCTACCATATTATTATTGGTGGAATATCTGGCTTTACGCAATTCTCGATTACATAATTCTACTATATACAGCACAACTAGACGACTCCTATTCAAACAATGCTCCACCAGCAAACTATACATGATTCCTCGTGTAGAATAAGCAAGATGACATGTTGGTCTTCAATCATAGATGTATCCATAGCATCCACAAATTAATAATAACCAGAGGTTTTGTTATTTTTTCATAAATATGAATATTCCTACGCATCCCAACACACACACACAAGTATATATAACCGATACAAGAACATCCCGAAATTATTGGTGTGATAATAATAAACTATAAACAATCAAGTATGAACAAATACTTCGTTTTGGCGCTGCTATCAGGTTGGGAGAATGAACAGTGGAACTCGATATTTCTAATTCCCTTAAAACAGGAACTTGGACTGAGTACTAATGTCAAAGACATGAGACCCGTTTTACTCAGAGTTGAACAATTTAAACTTTTCCAACAGTGACACAAGTTATTCATCAAACAATATAGAACTCTGAAAAATAATCGAAGCGAAACTAGATTTTAAAGAAGCATAAATAGGAATACATTTCATTTTCGTAGCTTCTTTTATGTGAAGGGTGGTTGCGTAATAAACAGTAGTAAGAATACATTCATTTCAACCTTTGTTTAATCAAATCACGGTAGACTGGCTGTTATTCAACTTAATTAATACGTAATGATGTCTCACTCGTACTTCTGTATAAGTGTGTTTGTGTGTGTGTGCATTTGCGATAGAGACAGATTAATAGATAATGTGTTTCGTATTATCTGTTCCTTAAAGTCGTTGTATCACGGTGAACGTGGCAGCTTCCGTGATAGTGTAATAATTGTAAAGTCCATTACGATTGTTAGAACTAACTTTATGGGAGGTGAATTTTTGAAATTAACTACACACTGCCCGTGTAATATTCGTAAGGAATATTCGTTTCTAGAGGAATTATCTTTTAAGGTAGCTGAAGTTAATTATAATACTTGGTTTAAATGGTAGAAGTGATATATATTTAATCAAGATAATATTCGCTTCGAAAAAACTGGAAGTGTTAGACAGTGCCTTTTGCTGATGTTTGACCGGCGTTTAAAATCATTAATTTAAGTGTTATATTGGACCTTATATTTATTAACTGATACGATTTCGAGAAACAAAATGTGTGTAACTACTTTCAATTTTTCAGTCATGCAACTCAATTAGTGCAAAGACCGATAATAATGTAGATCCATTATGCTGCGACGAAACGATTTTACTTACTGAGGAATCTTTAGTCGACGCTAGTGAAAGTAAAGGTCAAAGCGAGAGCTCAAATGGAAAACTAGATTCAAAAGAGAAGCAGGAATCAGAAATAGTATTAACATATTCTGCAAAACCTTCCCAAAACCTGAAATCGTCTGTCCAGGTAAATAATTGGAAATTTTATTAATTCCGTCCATGGTAGATTTAAATACAGTCCTCTCTCATCCTCTATTAGCATTTCGGATAGTACATACTTTTTAAAGATGTGCCTTATCTGTATATGCTTTTCAAATCTTTGATACAATAATATGTTTATTAGACGTTTGAACCATTACAAGGAATGTAGCATTAATACTGCAATTAATTAGTATTTTTTTTCTAGGCATTTTAGACTGAAATATTTACGCGTTAAACATAAACCGTACATATCAATATGATCAACTGTAAATATTATTTGATTCAGTTGTTTTAGTTGTATTTATAATAGTATAAGTATTGTAACTTTTATCCTTACCAAATTTACAAATATCTTGCTTTAGTATTTCTAATAACGGTTGTTGAATGGCATTATATATTGAACTTGAGTTCACAAAGTCACTCCGGATTATATTTCATGATTCAGTATGTGACCTATTATGAAATAGGATAGTGTGCAGATAAAGCTAAGTGCATGAGAAATTAATATTTGCAACTGAACTGAATATTAACACAATTCCTATTCAGCTCCGGAATTCCTATTCCGTTTCGATAACGTTAGGAGGGCCAGAATACCTGAGAACAAAAGGGTCACATAGTATGTCCTAAACGTAATCGCACATCTCAGGGGCCAAACCACAACTCTTCTCACATACATTTGAACTAATAGGAGAATGGAGAAGGTTAACTTATCTCAAAAGACCTGTCGCTTAGGCAAAACACTGATAATACTAACAAAAGATGACTAATTTGCTATACAGCACAAAATGTGTCCCCACATTATATTATCAAAATATTGAGAAAGAACCAAAAGTTTCGAATACCTTAAACTGCCAATACTAGAAACGAAAAAAAAAACTTATGACAAAGAATAAACAAAATCTGTTTACATAGGGCGGAATCTATCCTCTCCTAGGGCACTCCCATTCAACCAAGTCTTGTCATAGTTGAACAAAACTATTTGAAAAAAAAATAAATAGAAAAGCCTAATAACGCTCATCTCACACCGACAACTGAATCATTTTTAGCATTAAAGAGATGGATAACCGTGGTAAATGCGCCATAAAAAGCAGCTCTTTTCAAATCGAAAAGAAACACGATTGGTCGCATTGTCCCTCTGAGAAAAAAAAGTAAGTCCAGAAAGAGGGAATGTTATTCTTACCCTTTTTTCTCCCAAGAAAAGCTCGCAAAAGATATCGGCTGAGGATACCAAAATAGGTCGAAACAGCTAGCGCAAACAGTCCTGATAGAAGCCAATTACAAGATGGACAATTTATAAAAATCTTCTGAGGTGACTCTGGAAAAAGGCAGGCCGGGTTCGTATCCGGTCAGAGGCAAAGACCAGAATCCCTCAACACAGATGCACACTATCCGTGACGTGCAACGCAGTCCTGTACCTATATTGAAACTGAGAAACCAACTTTGAAATTTGTTGAGTGTAACATTAGCTCCACAAGTATTCAACCAACTTTATGACGACAATTAGAATGATGCCACAGCCAAATTGAAAATACTGTGGCAAAACGTACAACATCCCACAACTTAAACAAATAAAAGGGATCTACAAACCAAAGTATGTAAAACAACCTCTACAACACAGAACCTGCACAAACTGGGAAATCCAGAGCAAATGCAATAACGCTGTCCTCCCTTGAAGAAAACAAACTTATAGCCTCCACACTGATGAAACATAAAGTTTGATTTTATAAAATAAAAACAAAGGCCTTCATTATGGCCACTATAGTTTTTTTTAAAACGAAACTATCTTCAAATTTTGATGTTGAATAAAACGAAGCTCAGCTTCCAAAATCCGCTACATTAATTTACCCTCTAAAAATAAAGGGTTTAATCCCACACAAGGGACCAACTCTCCTTACACACGTTTGACTAATAGATTGATGGAGAAGGTTAAACTTTCCTCAATAGACCTGTCGCTTATACAAAACACTGATAATATTAGCAAAAGATGACTAGTTTGCTATACAGCACAAAATCTGACCCAAATTTTATAATAAATTTCGTGGCAAACGCTATCAAATATGGATAAGAGTGTAACATTATGTAGCAAATCTTTAGTTGTTCTTTTTTCTTTTCACTTTTTTTGCAAAAAATTATGTCCTTTCTGCGGTCAGATTTTGATATCTCTTCTCGGTCATTGCCTACTGGGAGTATTTTGAGTGCCTGCAGGTGTGAATGGTAATTGCGTAATTAAGTAATGGTGATACATCTAAATGTTGTGCACAGGAAATGTTTTTACATTATCTCATTGTGGAGATACACTCGTATAAACATTGAGTTTGCAAACAAAAGTCCTAAAAAAATCGCACTTTTTCGCTAATTTGTATGATTTTTTCACCACGCATTACACCGGAAAATTGTATTTGTTAAGTATTAAAAAGCCAATATTCTAACAATTCCAACGAGGTACGACAATCTAATATAACTCTTGAGGCTACGTCATGACAGAACCACGAAATCAGGGGCGAGTCTTTATGAAATGGACAGTAAGCTAACTTGTTGGTCATTGGACTATAATAACAACATTTATAACTTCTATTAAATATATTTTCAGATATTCTGTATTTCCTAAGGACAGTTTTATATACAATATCTCGGTGCTAAGTAATGCCTGATTAATACGTATTCATGCATTGTCTGTCAGCGCCCGATTGAACAATGCTCTCTTTATACACCTGCATAATAATTACAGTAATATATCACGTGACGTGACTATTTTAAAAGTTACACACCCCATAGTAAAATAAAACATAAGGATGTGCGAGAGCATTTCATTATCTAGGACTTTAGAGTACGACTCTGCGTCCTCCCTTGCTGCAACGAACATTTACTAGTAATCCTACACCATATGATGAGAAACCATTACCCTCGAAGCGAGAGACTACACCCATATATTCATCTAACCGAAAGAGCATGAGTCTTGTAGTTTCACGTATAAAAATACTACGCTTCAAGTATCCAATCTGATGAGAAAATGCATATATCTAATGCTCTTTGTGATATATGGTTTATTTACAGCTGCCCTTCTTATATAGAAGGTAATTTGGTAGGACTTGCAGAGTGTGTATAGAATTGTGTACCAAAAAATCTCCTTCCAACCGGTGCGCATGGCTGAGTAGAATTTTGAATTGTTTCACATTTCAGATATCTGTT
>JAGDQP010068591.1:0-11001 GCA_022664845.1 Lepisma saccharinum
TTATTAATTATAAAGCCAACGCCTGTCAGTTTTCCATTTTCTGTTCCTTTAAAGTAGAACGTGTGTCCCGACGGTAGTTCCAACTGTTCTTCATTCTTCCTCCGCTCTTCTGATAGTCCTATGAGATATATATGTATATATTTTATGAGCTCCTGCGTAGCCTAGTCGGTGGGAGCTCAAAAATTTCGGTGTTGACGCAGCACCGTGAGGACAATTGGGGAGCTCCTGTGAATAAAAGACAGGGGCGATCACAGTGAGAGCCTCGGCTCTCCTCTCCCAACCCGTCTGATCAGCGTTGGAGCAGTAGACCAACTCCTCCCTTCGGGGAGAGGTCTCATCCACTAGTGGATTGAATCATTGAATGTGGCTGTGATATATATATATAAGTGTTGTAGATTAGTGACGTCATACTTAAAATTGCACACTGGTGCCAGGGTGGCATCACTCGGATTCCGAAAGAGAACATCCCAAAGCATGAGAAGAAGCAAAGAAAAAAAACTTTATACCACTTGGTACGGTCATTGAGTAAATACGATGATAAAAGGGAAAATAAATGTAATAATCGTAAAATAAATGATTTTTTAAAAGAAAAATCTGTAAAGACTTCTAACTGTAAAATTTGTGTTCAAATTTCGCTGAAACTTCCCTCATTTTTTTTCTTTCTCCCGGTATTCCAGAAAACAAAATGGTGGCTGTTTCTTATTAACCAAGTTACTGGAAATACCCAGGCAACTATGGTTGGCTAACTTTTTCCAGGAATGTTTCAGAAAGTTTTCCAGGAATATTTAAGAGATTTCGGCGGGGTGACACCCCCCAGATCTGGAAGAATCCCTGGTCCGAAGTCAAGGTGAAGATAATAGTGAAAAATTAAGAAGAAAAAAAATGGTAAATGTATTGAGATTATAATCCAATTTCACAGAAGTGCATCTGACATCTATAGTCAATTGCTTTCTACCTGCTCTTGTTAAAACGCTAGTGTGAGGTAAAGACTTGAGTGCATATAGAATAATGTTAAAAGACTGCAGTAGCGATTCGTGTTTTTTATAAAGTGTAGGATCTGCAAATCTTTCAAATCTACTATCTCCTGATCTCTTCCCGCTAGATGGTAGTACATTACTTCCCTCGACTCAATATTGCCATCCCACATTTAACTAAATTCTTGATATGGATTGGTTCACACCTTAACTTCCCTTTCAATTGGGAAATTTCATTATTTTTATTATCAAATATTTTGCTTTTGAGTTACGATGTTCCTCGATTACTACGTATCAGAATCGCCTCAACCATATTGGAAACGACCGTGTAAAAATATAAATCGTTTAAGGTTAATATAAAGCAACGATCTCCAACAAAAGATGGCAACACTATTTCCATTTCCGTATATGTTTAATGTATTTTTATCGTTGCACGAAATGTCAATGCTGCTCCAAAAATTCAAGCCTAGAGAGTTGTAACTTTTAGGGAAGAAAGTTCATAACCAATTCAAGAGTTCGATCAATGCCGATTTTTTCTTGTATGTTCATTGTTGAAAGAGCTTCATTTTCATAGGTTTTGATATTCACAACAACAATCAAGCAATGAAGAAAAACGAACATAAAAAATCGGCATTGATCGAACTCTTGAATTGGTTAGAACTTTCTTCCCTGAAAGTTAGAACTCTCTAGGCTTGAGTTTATAGGAGCAGCATTGAAATTTCTTGCAACTATAGAAATACGTTAGACAGATACAGAGGTAGTGCTACCATCTTTTGTTGGAGATCGTTGCTTTATATTAACCTTAATCGCCAATCTCAAGTTAGTTTCTCTTTACCTCCTTTTGTTGTCGGGCTAGCGTGCGTGAGAGGTTGGGTACATATACAGGAGACCTAGAGGCACCTTTTAAAATGTCATCGGCTAACGAGTCGCGTCATTGTTACGTACCATTAGTCAGTGCCGGATCTAAGGGGAGACAAAAGGCGGCAAGAGCCCCAGGCGGCATGTTTAGGGAACGGAAAACACATAATAGTAAAAAATAAAAGCCCCTAAAAAAGGAATTAAAATTGCATATTAAATTGAAATTGACTTTAACCTGTTCAAAATTTCAATACAGTGGCGCGAAGACTTTATTTTATTTCTATTTTTTTAATTTTATTATTAATATTTTGTTATTCCACACAATGTACCTTTATTATTAAAATTCAAAACCGCAATTCAAGTCAGATAGGCAGGTCTACTGCCTTACTGGAATTAGTAATAGCGATGCCAGGACAAGCTCAAGAGAAGATAACAAAAGTACGCTACGTGATGCGAGACAATGTTGTGGCCGTCGCGTCAGCCGGTGGTGTTGTTTGGCTAAAAACGATGGAAAGGGAGGTGAAAAGGGCGACAAAATTTAACTTTGCCCCCTATAGGAAAATTTCTAGATCCGGCACTGCCATTAGTTCTACTAGACCCCTTTAATGCATGGTGTTTCGTGTCGCCAAACAAGAAGAGAGGCTGCGACACGATTTCTTTTGGACTTTTTTATGCGCGTAATTCGTGTTGCGGGTGTAGGTGGGCAAATGAAACAACGAAAGGAAATGTAGGTGAACAGGGTTGCCAGTGCCTTTTTGCATGGGATAACCACTTGGAGTGAAACCTATGAGAAACTAGACTCAAGAACTCTGCATACAAGCACCCATTTGCTTACATTGTTTTACAGAACGGGTTGTTTTTGTGGCCTTGTTGTCGCACCGCAGAAACGCTGTGCATATTCAGCTGAGATGAAGCGCTGATCTGCTCAATATTGCATTGCAGCCGTTGAACCGTTTATAAATAAAGTATGTTATGCTTTGTTTACATTACTGAGATTGTTACGGTTGTAAGAATCATGGTTAAAATAACTTACGATTAGACTACGGAACTTGGTTGTACTATCAGGCTTGTACCGCCATCTTGTCAGTATCACGGAACTAAGAAAAAGGCTACACGGTAGAGGTTTAAATTATAAAATAATAAACATAAATGAATTGATTGTAGCGTAACATTTTGTAGATTAGTTCTGCCATCATTCTTTTATACTTTAAAACTGATACGCACCACTAAGATGCTATATATTTCGATAAAGAAAGAAATAAACTCACGAAGTGAGCTGCGCTTAGCGGCCATCTTGCGTTTAGATAACTAACGTAAGAAGATAACCGTCGTAAGTTGACGCTGGTTAAATTTGAAACCCGCGTTAACGATAACTTACGTTTACATTACTAAAATGTTCTCGGTTAACGTTAACCTTGGTAAGTTATTAGTAATGTAAACAAGGCATAACAGCTGCGCAACGTGCTTATCGACATCAGTTTGGTTGACGTGATGCCTTAAGTCGAAATGCTGTGTTGATATGAGTTTTGGAATAGTGTGAAGAAGGCAGTGAACAGGACAGCAAACCTACGGGAGTAATCTTGTTCAGTACGTGCACCAGAAAATCTTAATCATGTCAGGGATGCCATCATGCTCAACCCACAAAGATCAGCTCGAGAATCTGATTACAACTTGTCGTACGGTAAGTCGTGGTAGTGTTTGAATTCCGGACGACGCATTTATGATCTTACACTGTTTGGTTCTGCTTACTTACGACTTAGAATATTACATGGTTAAAATGCATAATAGTAACGAATAACGTACAACATAAGGATTACTTTTAAAGCAGATCGACATGCAGCAAAATTCTGCGTCACAAAATATCAGCACTGCTAGAAGCATGTTATACAGGAACAAGCCTCGTATGAAAAAGAAGTTAAATAATATATAAGAATATGAGCTTTGAAGTTAGGGAGATATGGCAAATATGTGTAGGTGTGCAAAATTTCATATTCGAGTTGTGGACCCCTGAAACCTGCGTATTTTAGGCTCAGTGATTCACTGGCTGACTCATCATATTGTTTAGGGAGTTCGCAATAAGCTAGAAATATGAAATTTGACATGAAGGTGATAAGCTGGCAAAGGGAAAATTCCGACATTTTGAAAAAGTCGCCATCTTGTATTCAAAGTGGCCGCCAAATGTAAAATTTCAAAGGATACACAGCCTAAAGGGCTGGAGCTAGAAAAATGAAATTTGATATGAACGTACATGATCACTAGTAGGTTAAGAAAATATTTCAAATTGTTGAAAAAGTCGCCACCTCCTTGGATCCAAACTCGCCGCCAAATATAAAATTTTAAAGAGTACACAGTAGAGCGGGCCGAAAATTTTTTCTCAGATATTGGGGTTCGAGTAGTCATCAAAAGTTGTGTATTGGTACCAAATAAAGCCATGCCAAATATGGCCGTCCTAAAACAACATTTAACCGGACTCCTGGATCCCTAAAAGACCCAATTTGAAAAACAAGTAATAAAAATATATGATATATATATATATATATACATTATTAATTCACAGCCATATTCAATCCACTACTGGATGAGGCCTCTCCCGGAAGGAGGAGTTGGTCTACTGCTCCCACGCTGACCAGACATGTTGGGAGAGGAAAGCCGAAGCTCTCAACTGTGATCGCGCTACTGTCTTTAATTCACTACAGCTCTCCAATTGTCCTCACGATGCTGGGTCAACACCGAAATGTTAAGCCCCCACCGGGAATTGAGCCAGGGACCGCTCGCACTCAAGTCTAGCGCGCTACCGACTAGGCTAGGCAGGAGATAATATATATATATATATATATATATATATATATATATATATATATCAAGCAGCTCTGGGTCTGGTCAGTGTTTGGATGGGTGACCGTTTCAGCACTCCAGATGGTGTTGCCTGTGCGGCGTCCATCCAGCGTCGTGAGGCCAATTGGGGAGCTACCTGAATAAAGAGGTGGCGATCACAGTTGAGGGCTTCGGCTCTCCTCTCCCAACACGTCTGGTCAGCGTGGGAGCAGTAGACCACCTCA
The DNA here is from genome assembly GCA_022664845.1 of Lepisma saccharinum. NCBI lineage: Eukaryota > Metazoa > Arthropoda > Insecta > Zygentoma > Lepismatidae > Lepisma > Lepisma saccharinum. The sequence goes on from JAGDQP010068591.1 coordinate 4,892, forward strand.
CCTCCTCCCTTCGGGAGAGGCCTCATCCAGTAGTGGATTGAATATGGCTGTGTATTATTATATAATAGAGAGAGATTCAAACAATGATGTATGAATCTTATAGATTAATTTTCAGTGCACAGTTCGGGTATTCGGAATGCCAAATTTTGTATCGGAATTCCGAAATGCAAAGTGTTGTGAATTCCATAATTGATTCTAGACTATCGAACACCCCCACCCCACCCTAATCAGGGTGTTGCAAAATTACACCGACAAAACCACCTCACTTCATGAAAATAAGAGAAAATGTATAGACCATCAATTAGGGGTGTTCGGAATTCCGGAATGACAGTCAGCATTCGAAAAGTCAGAATTTCGAAAATCCAGTTTCCGGAATGTCGGATTAAATTTTATTTATGGGCTTTAGGTACCTAAGGCTCAGGCCGGGAGAATGTCGGAATTTCAGAAAGTAGGAATTCCGGAATCGACTTCTCACTTTCGAACACCTACCATCGATCGTGCAGCATTGCTTTGTTTCAGCGCTAGAGGCTGTCGAAAGCGTGGGAAAATGGACTTTAGGGCTCATTTTCAAGCGCGATGGGGTTGCTTGCAATTTGGGTGATCTTCGAATGACTGACTCGACTTTCCAGGTAATTGATCTTCGAATGTGATAGAACAGAAACCTTATCAGATACTCATATTAAGTTCTTAAGTGAGAAAATTAGCTCGCTCCAAAAACTTGAAAAATACGTAAATTTACTTTTGGACGCAATATAGGAAAACCTAGTGTAACTTATAAAGGCAGGAGTCTTCAGATATTTACAGACAAAATGGAAGGAGCAACTACATACAACACTCACTATATAGTAATCGCTGTTGTCAAATAGTAGGGATATAGTTGCACATTTCCCTGTAAAACTTTAATGCCAAAACGATTTATGAATAAACAGTAGCTGTAATAGAAACTGTAACTAACAGTGGGTTTCACGTCATTACTCTCACATCTATCAATAATAAAACCAACAATGTTTTCCTCAGGCGCACCAGGCAAATGCTGGGATGGTACCTATGAAAATGGGCCTTGAAATTTACCTTACAACATCCTTTCCCTCACTCTATCCCGGCCTGAGCCTAAGATGACTAAAGGCTTTAAAATAATTTAAAAAAATAGTTAAAATAAATATATTTCAAAAACTGTTCAACGGGTCATTAAGTTTCAGCTTTAAAACCCGTATGACCTGGATGAATATTTGTATTTTACACTCTTCACTTGATAAAATCCATACGTAATAATTGGTTAAACCAGAACGATGTAGATTAGAGCTATATTGTACCTGATACTCCCTTATGTACTAATGTCAGTTGTTCAAGTTCTTCAAGCCGGCAGATGTGTACCTCAGACCTTTTTGAAAAGATAAATTAACCTGTTCTTTTAAAGAAAACTTATTATGTAATTGGTAGTTCTCATACATATCGTTGGAATATTGCTCTAATAACAGATGCTTGGACAAATCTATCCTCAATAGTGAGTGTTACTATGCTATCCTCAAAAGTTTTTAAAGGACTAATTAAGGATTAAAATTTTGACCACATATTAAAAACCAAGTATTCTCCTAGAAACAATGTAAATCTGTTATTTGGAACAATTGTACCATTATGAATGACTCACTCATTCCGAAGAAATTATTGCCATGACGTGAATTTCAGAATATAACACAACTCTCAATGAACTGACACTACAATAAAAAGTGACAGTCACAGACCCTTTTCCTTCTTTAGTGAAAGCGGCCACCATGAGCCCAGCTTGCCTACGTCACGCGAGGGTTTATGGCTTTATATCCAGGCCTGTTAGAGTATCCCGGGGGCCTCGGTCCAGCACGTTTTGATTCTCACTTTTACGGCCCTTTTGGCACGGTTCTGGTTTTAACATTTTCACACAAGGAAGGAGAGCTTTAATGTTTTATCTGTAGATGGACTTCATTCCGTGACATTTTACAGGCAATTTATCGATCCTGTCGAAAGTCGATGTACTGCATCTCAACTCACTCACTGGATCTGATTTTCTGGCTTTAATTTAATACCTGTTTATAGAACAACAATAATTGTTTGCAAGTCATAGATTAGTAATATTACCATGAATATTGTAGCGAACATCAGAATTAAATAAAAACAAAACATTCAGCTATGTATTATATATTCTTTAAAAAAAATAACGATGTACTTGTTTAATATTGGAAAAATCGATATGGTTATAGTTGAGGAGATACGCTCAAGTTGTTACGTGTTTCTGTTTGAGTTTGTTGGGATGGGGATGAAGTATATAGTCGGTTTCAAATATACAGAATTGAATTTTAAAAGCTGTTTAGATAGCTATTTTCTCGCGCTTTACATGGGAACAGAGTAGTTTCTTATGAATGTGTGAATTTCTATTAACGTCCTAAACGAGGTGGTGGGCTTCTAAGGAACCTACACTCTTTGGTAAAGTTGACACCGAATAACTGCGTTCAGTGTATCCCGACGGGATTTGAACCTGTGACCACGCGCACAGTAAGTGAGCGCTCTAACCTCTCGGCCACCCCCGAGGTCTAGTTTCTAATGATAAACCTAAAAAACGCAGATGCCAGCAATCTAGAAAACGTTACGAAATTATTTTGTTAAATGCGCACTCGTGTTAATAAACAGATAAAAACACGATGATTACTAATGGCATCACTTCGTGTTATGAAACACGTGTTTTCCTACAAAATTCATTGCACAATGCCGAGTCAGCAAGGACGGGTTACTTACAGTTAGGTTATATTATTTTTTCATTATACGTGATTCACATGACTTTTAACTCTCACTTTTTGCACCTCTAGTGTTTTTGCTCGGATGAAAACTTAACCGGATCAGATCTTTACTTCATCAATACCTATTTTGAATAAATAAATCACAGCCATATTCAAACCACTAGTGGATGAGACCTCTCCCCGAAGGGAGGAGTGAAGCTCTCACTGTGATCGCCACTGTATTTTATTCACAGCAGCTCCCCAATTGTCCTCACGATGCTGGGTCAACACCGAAATTTTTGAGCCCCCACCGGGAATCGAACCCGGGACCGCTCGCACTGAAGTCGAGCGCGCTGCCGACTAGGCTACGCAGGAGCTCACCTATTTTTTGAATAACTAATAATATTTGAAGTCGTTAAAATGCGATATTCTGTTTAAGATGGCATGGTCCTTATTGACAATTGTTATAAGATAACCACTTCTGATGTTGTAAATACAAGGGTACTTTGAATGCAATATTTTCCAGTACATATTCAGTGTTACATTTATTTGACAATATCTTCGTCAAGAACAGTTGCATCATTTTTTTTCCTTCGTCCACTTAGGGTTTCAAGACTCCAGTATTGTATCCAATAGCCATAGCTTTGCGCAAAATATGACAAACCTGGTTCCGGACAAAGGATCCTCACAAAACATTTTTGAGGTGATTCCAGACTTTTACTCAGAGTTATGTGATACTGTTGTCTGTGATAACAGTAATAATAATGAGGATAATAGTAATAAATAATCGTCTAATTTCTGTAAAGATAAGAATTTAAGCTGTACTGCATTTTCCTTAAGAGCTTTGAATTCTTACGTATAACATTTTAACAACCTGATATTAATTCATAATATTATTTGCAAATATAATAAATAAATGTAATATATATAGGCACCATTGTAGTATTGAACAAATCCGGTTATAGAAACACAATGAAATGTTAGAGTAGGTTAAACTGCCGTTTGGGGAACGATTGGCAAATTGACTTTATATATGCCTTGCCACGGGTTGAAACCTGATATGGTCATTGAATCGCAGGTCTACTTTGAGAACCTACTTTAACAAGAAAAATGTACATCCCATCAAGGCAGTAGAAAACCAGGTCGGGACTATAAAGTTATCAATCTAAATGCTTCCTCACTTGTATTTAGGGTAGGTAGTATTAGCAGAGCTGAGGGGGATTTTCCCAATCTCTGTTTCTCGACATTCCCCTATTTTATTATTAGGAATTAATCAACTTACCATCCAAATATTCGAGCAGTATTGCATTAGGAAAACAAGGAGAAACCACAAACAGAATGACATGCATTTGTTTTTGATCCAATGACCATCATATTATGATGTAACTGCTGATGCAATACAAATTGATATATTTACAATAAGATACGATGTATTCGGTAGCACATTTTCTGAAGTTCAACCGACAAATGCCTTTCTGGTGAGTTATCCGATGATGGGTGTACGAGCACTTCATGGCCACAGAATTGTATTTGTCTTCTTACAAATATTGAGTTGTAGACACTGGATCGTCGGCATATTTAACCTTTCTACTTTTAAGTTAATAAACATGCATAGTCCCTTGTAATGTGATGAGAATTAGCATACAATCAGTTTTACTTCATCCAGATCCTCAGAAACTACGAATAGTCTATGACCTTCGTAACAGATAACTACATATCCCATCTGTGGGGAACGGAAGTGGTTGTCCACTGGTTGAACTGCGTTTTTGGTTTCAGGATCAAAATTATGTATCTGATATTCGTTCAGAACAATTAATTTGCTGTTATAGTGGAGCGTCGAGCAGAGTGTCGGTCGCATTAATTTAGAAACAAAATGATGTTATCAAATGAGTGCTTTTATAGTAGAGCTTCAAGCATAGCGTCGAGCAAAGCGTTGATAATAGCGTTGAACAAAGAAAGAAATTAATTTGTTTCATATAGCGTTCAGCATAGCGTGTTGACAAGTCCGTGGGATCTCGGTTGAGCTCGTTCTATTTATATATATATATATATATATATATATATATAAACAGTTTACACATGCGTTGTAAATTAACGTCTAATAGTGGAACTTTTAACGTTTGATGTTAAATATATCGCAAATACGGTAATAATAATTATATAAATACATTTTTGACATTAAGTAATTAAATAATAAGCGTTAAATTATGAAAATATATTATAAATAAACATAAAAATACAGTTCAAGAATGAAGTTTGGATCTCCATATTTTTACTGTGCATTCACAATAATTAATGCTTCATTAAATACTTTGTCGATATTTTATTCCAAATACTATTGCTCTGAAAATTATATATTATTCCATAAATGTTTAGTTATGAATGGTAAAACTTGCGATTATCACTTATTTGTCTTTACTATAAAATTTCAGCAATAAATTCAGCACCCGTAGCTCATTCGGTAGAGCTTTGGCTTCGAGAAGTCCTGGGTTCGATCCCAGGCTTTACCAGAGGTTTTCCTCAGTTACACTAGACAAATGCCTTAATGGTATTTTAAACTTAGGCTATGAGCGACTCATTTCCGTAACCTTTTCCCTACCTTATTCCGGCCTGAGCCATAGATTTCTAAAGGCCATAAATAAACATCAAATCAATTCAACTATAAAATTCAGTGTTTGAAAAATGCAGTATTTTAAAACTGTCACAGCAGATAGTATTTACCAAAATACAAAAAAAAAAAAAGTATTGCAGAGAACATACATAGGAAAACCGTATTTTCGAAAATAGATGTTGCAGAACAGTAACAACTTCGCAAATAGCTATACAGATACAGCGACCATTTACGGCTGTGTCCCTACATCCCTAAAAATCTTAAAAATTCCTGTTCTGAACATAAAAAGCGATATAATTTAATTTAATGGGGACATCTCTATAGCTAAAACGAGTCATTCAGGTCAAGTTTTGGACCGGGTCTATGCTTGAGACCTGGCCTAACCCGGAGGCCAAATAACGTTTTTAATTCTTTCCTTATCATACACGGTTGCGTATGAATAGTGTTTCTTCCAGGGATGAGTGGACCGGTATGGTGGCTTGACCCTAGAGCACAAAAGCCAATCGGATCCAGACCAGGCAAATCGGATCACCAAAAAGTGACTCGGTTTCAGCTCTGGACATCTCAACTAAAGTTTACATTTGTTTCATTGTAGTGCTTCTGAGTGTTCTTAATTAATACGTGATGAACTAATTAGTAATATCTTAGTTAGTAATAATAAATTAGTCTCTGTTTTGTCTTCCCCATACACAAACAATATTTCGTATTTTCCTATTAACAAAAATAGGAGGTTTACAACTGTGTCCAAGCAT
>JAGDQP010068592.1:408-11001 GCA_022664845.1 Lepisma saccharinum
CAACTAGTGAAGATGTGTCTCAGCGACCCCATAAGCAGAGTACGGATAGGTAATAATATGTCAGATAGTTTCAAGATTCGCAACGGATTGAAACAAGGCGATGCCTTGTCACCACTACTGTTTAACTTCGCGTTAGAATATGCGATTTTAAAAATTAAAGGGGACAAAAAGGGACTATCATTGAATGGTTTGAATCAACTGTTTGTATACGCGGATGATGTAGATTTAATAGGGGACGATATAGATGCACTACAAAGCAACACCGATGTCTTAGTAGAAGCGTGCGATGAGATAGGTCTACAGGTAAACATAGATAAAACAAAATACATGATAACAAGCCGAAGCACAGGGAATGAAGGAATTAAAAACATAAGAATTAGGGATGAGGTCATAGAGAAAGTAAACAAATTTAAATACTTGGGAGCATACGTAACAAGCAAAAATGAGGTCACGGAAGAAATAAAAAGTCGCTTAGTATCGGGGAACGCATGTTTCTACTCAGTCCAAAAACTTCTAACATCGCGATTAATATCAAGGAAATTGAAATTAAAAATATACAGAACGGTTATTCTGCCGGTAATACTTTACGGTTGCGAAAGTTGGAGTACGACCCTAGCAGATGAACATAAATTACGTGTATTTGAAAATAAGGTTTTGAGAAAGATATATGGGCCGAAACGGGACGAGATGACTGGAGAGTGGAGGAGACTGCATAATGAAGAACTCCACGAACTGTACGATTCACCAGATGTTGTAAAAATAATGAAATCGAGACGACTAAGGTGGGCAGGGCATGTAGCTCGGATGGGGGAAAAACGAAGATTATATTCTATCCTGGTTGGAAGGCCCGATGGAAAGAGGCCATTGGGAAGACCGAGACGTCGTTGGGAGGACAATATTAGAAGAGATCTTCGAGAAGTAGGTGTTCGTGATGAAAACTGGCTTGATACTGCCCAGGATAGAATCCAATGGCGAACGTTTGTTACTGCGGCGATGAACTTGCGAGTTCCATAAGCCATAGAGTTAGTTAGTTAGTTAGTTTTATATATATATATACAGATGCTTATCAGAATAATGGAAACACCTGAACGAAAGTGCAACTTACCAGATTAATATGGTGTCGGGCCACCTTTCGCCTTCAGAACAGCCTTGATGCGACGTGGGATGGAGGCATAGAGGTTGTGAATGGTAGCAAGTGGAATATTACACCATTCCTCGTGCAGGGCATCGGCCAGTTCTGTGAGAGAGGATGGAAGTGGAAATCGTCGCCGGAGTCGTGTTTCCAAGATGGACCACAGATGTTCAATTATGTTGAGATCTGGGGATTGGGCGGGCCAGGGGAGGTGTTGAACTTCATCCCGATGTTCCTCAAACCACGCTGCAACAACTCCAGCTGTGTGAATGGGTGCATTATCATCCTGGAATATGGCGTCATTGTCCGGGAACAACATCCGGACCATAGGATGCAAGTGGTCTCCTAAAATTGCGACATAATCGTTGGCAGTGATGCGTCCGCGAAGTGTGACCACAGGACCCAATTAAAACCATGATATTGCGGTCCATAGCATCACCGTGCCGCCGCCATGTTTCACAGTTGGGCGGAGACACTGCAGATCATACGCTTCTTTGGGCGTTCTCCACACATAAACACGGCCCGTGGTTTGGAATAGGGTGAATGGTGACTCATCCGACCATACCACACGTTTCCAGTCGTCAACGGTCCAAGTTGCATGGTCGCGGCACCATTTGCGGCGTGCTAAAGCGTTCTGGTCCCTGATGAGAGGTTTGGCCCGTGCAACACGACCCCGTAAGTTCATGTCATGTAATTCGCGGCGGACTGTGATTGTCGAAACAGGTTGGGGGAGGTGCTGATTGAGTTCCTCCGTCACTTGCGCCGCAGTGGCACGACGGTTCCGCGTGACAATGCGCTTTAATACCCGGCGTGCCCTGTCACTGATGCTTTTCTTCCGCCCACTGTTCCGCTTCCCCGATGTGGTTTTCCCGTGTGTTGTGTAGGCCGTCATCACCTTCGACACTGTCCCTGGCGACACACCTAACACACTAGCCACTGCCGTCACACTCACTCCACATAACCGCGCACCAACAATTTGCCCTCTTTGAAACTCTGAGAGGTCTCCCATTTTACACTACCTCCGTCTGCTGCAGCCACTGCACACTCCTGTTCCACGACGCCTGACGTAGTATGGAGACCGACCTAACACACCACCACCAGCAGTCCGGCGCTGCGGTCGCCACGACACCACTGCCAACCCATACATCTGACGTGTTGCCAACTACAGGTGTTTCCATTATTCTGATAAGCATCTGTATATATATATATATATATATATATATATATATATATATATATATATTGTGCGTGTGTGCGTGTCACTGTCACAGATATGGGATAAATTTGCAGATGAATCATGAAGAGGAGCAAGTTATACTCAATTATTTATTTATTGCATACTATTAGAGAGCGTTCATTATACTATAGTTTACTATTTTCTTTAGACAAGATAAAATTAATTTATGGGTGTAAAATTTTATTAAACATCGTTTTCTGGTTAGTTACAGTTTTCTCCTTTTAGTAGCGCTATCGTTTGTAATGGCAAAGCAAGAAGTACACAGCAAGATATGACTGTGTTAACACTTCTGATATCTCACGGTGACCATCACTTGTTTGTGTTAAATCAATACAACAAAATGTTATTGATTTCGGTGATTCAACTCAATGGATGTGCTTTTAATGCTGATTCAACGCAATATTAGTACTATCATAGTGTTGAATCATCGAAATCACACAACAAACGGTGTTAACAAAAAAATGGTGGTCTCCTCGGGACACCGGAAAGTGTTTAATTAACACAATCAACTCTTGCAGTGTACCACATTCACTATTTGTGGAAAGGTGGAAATTCCCAGACAGGCATAGATACTTCCGTGAAACATTTTTCCTTCCGACTTTCTAGGGGAGAACTTGCTAATAGTTTGCTGAACGATATAAAATAATCTCAAACATAAAATAAAATTGAAGTCATCAAAATTTTCAAATTAACTTATTGGAATCTGAACTCAGAACACGGTACAAAATTGTTAACAGTAACTTCTCAGTAACGCCGGACACTAACACACCCAGTATTTTTGAATAATCAGGATCATCAAATGCCTGGCATGTTAGAGCTCGTTGTATATTACAATAGAAATTAATGTAGTGCGATCAATGACTATTACATAATTTGAAGTCACTAAAAGCGAGATGGCATAACATAATCAGACAAAGAAAACTTTCAATAATTCAGGCAAATTTAAAACGGCGAGTAATAGCACTTTTATTAAATTCTGTGTTGGATGTCGGAGATTACAGAATTAACACATTTTAACAAACATTAATAGATAATTTACGTGTAAGAATTCCTGTCGACGAAAAGCTTTGCTAGGTAAAATTTCTGTTCTGCATTCTCCCAGCATCACCCATTCGGCTCCAGTCAAAATTATGTAAAGACCTTTAAAAAATTCAAATTCAGATTCGCTTTGAGAGCCCTTGGTAATCAGGCTCATTTTTTAAAAAAATAATGAAAAAATCACAATAAGAATGACATTTTAGAAAATGGGTTGGGTAATTCTTAAGGATATTTATCAAATTAAATAATCCATTATTTGGAAATATTTGCTATTGATAAGAAATTTGAAATCCTTGGCTATGCCGGCTTAAGTTAGTGACCTTCAAATATCTCGGCTAAAAAAATTAGCTTCAAAATGAAATAGTTCATTTCGTTAACGTTAGATGAGTCGCTTTTCAAAATATCAGTGTTTGTCTTGATATGTTCGGTATTTTTAAAAACTAAAAATTAAAATTATTTATAAAGAATGTGTATCATACGATTGACCTACACGTGCTTTTTAAACTTTGTATATAAATGTGTGTGTGAGAGCGAGAGAGAGGGAGGGAGAGGAAGAGAGACGTCTTTTTCATTGGCTTTCTAGAGGAACTGCTTCAACTTCATAAAACAGAGTACGTTCACAAGAAATAACACTTACATAATAGTACAACAATAGCATTCGTGTTTTTACTTTCGATGCTTTAACATAGTTTGTTTGGTGGGCACAATTTGCGTATTTGTGATTACATACATTGAAATAATTATGGTTGAGGAAATGTAACGAGAGAATCTCAAATAGCTTCTTATGGAATGCATGCAGTAAAAAGCACAAAATCATACATCAAATATATGAAAATAGAATAGTATTTTGTATAAAATCTGAAATCAAGGGGGGTAAGTGCCTCCCCCTTGCCCCCCCCCCCTGCCGACGCCCTTGTTCATATGTTACCATATCATCTATTAATATCTACATGGAATCCCATTGGGGTGTGAAGTTAAAATTATTTAATGATCATGAAGATATATCACTCAAACATGGTACAATATCGATAACATAATGTAAAATCAAATCTTAAACTATTAAAATACTTACATTCAAATACTTCGGCACGGTCATTCATTTTAAATTTGGAACACGTAATCAGTTCTACATATTTGTCCCAACTCCCAAGTGAAGAAGTTATTTTGGCATGCAATATGCCGCTCTTTTCTTTTCAACATGGCAGTAGCGCGCAACCGAACGGAGGGTCAAGTGACCATGTGGTCCTCCGTTGCTCCGTTCGCTTCAATGCTCCGTCGAAGGGGGAATTCGGATAACCATCGACGGTGCATCCGACGGAGCAAGGGTACGGAACGGAGCTTAAAGTGCCAATTCGGAAAGGGGCTAGTTCAGAGCCGCCGGAAGTCTTGATTAGTACAATAGTTCAGTGTTGTTAGTCCACTTTTTAAATAATCAATTATTCAAGTTGCTTCCATTCAGTTTGACCCAGCTGCACCGAACTTGACCAAAACAGCGTAGTTTTGCTATAAAACCATATTGTTTGTTAAAAGAGCATATTATTTGTTATAAAAGCATAGTTTTTTGTTTATAGTTTTTTTTTTCAAATAAGTGTTTTTGGGTTGCATAAACGTAGCCTAATAAGCGCTTCTCAGATAGCTAAAATGATATAGTTAGATCCAATGGATAGGAACAATATTTTAATTTATTACAACGTTATCACACGTGTACCGCTCGGTAATTTAATTCTCTTATGCCTTCCTCTTTAAGCTACATATCCTTCTCCCTTTATTAAAGGGAACAATATCTAACTTCCAACCTCGTTGCAGAATACGCGCATAAATCAAGACAGCTCATACGCTGTGTTTTCTCACATTCATAATTGCATCGTAGCGTTGATTATATAACACCATATACAACAGAGCTACAAGCACTTTCGTAACACTGTACAACAGTTCCTTACAAAAGTATAACTACGGCAAGGCGATGACGTTACATGACGTAAGGGACAAAGGACAATATCTTCCAAGTTTAGTAGAACTAGTAATAGTAGTAATAATAGGAAAGGAAGGAGGGAGTGGAGTAATAACATTGACTTACTCCCAAATAACCCAACTTTTCCAGTCAAGCAGAGTTAAAGGCAAGGTTACCATGGTGATAGGAGGAGGTTCCTCAAGTTTGTGACTAGCAGACGGGCCACAAATTTTATGGTGTAGGTAACGAAACAAAGTTTCCCAATAAACTACGAACACGGATACCAAAGAGTATGTGTTGTTGTGAGTGGCTTGTATCATTTCATACGCTGTGTGTCTGTATGCGTCTGGATTCAGTTATTGTTGTAGAAAAAAAAGAAAAGAACGAAGTGACATATTAATGTTCGAAAAGCACGGTTTCCTCCTATTTAAAGGGTCGAGGCTAAAAGAAGATGTGAAATATGATTCAAGCGACAGTAAGGAAGAGAACGAGATATCTGGGTAGCTTCTCCGAGTTAATGACTCTCTCTCTCCACCCCACCCTCTCTCTCTCTCTCTCTCTCTCTCTCTCTCTCTCTACTCTTTCACTCCATTCAGTGAACATTTATGACACACTAAAATATGGATTTTGGCGCTAAAATTCCAGGAGAATGTTCTTGATGTATTATAAGGTGTAAACATTCAGAGGAAACAAAGATGGCGCTGTAATATGTAAGATAAAATTCATAGAACATGGCTTCGCGAGAGACTTTTAAAAATAATGTATACTTATTCATTTCAAAGGAAAATAATGTAACTAATAGAAAACTATGTACCTTTATTACTCTTAGTTTGATTTTAAATGTGTGAAAAGTGAATATTCTTAGCATGTGGGGTAGAGCTTCAAATTAAAATTGAGTAATTCAGAGTGAAAATTTTAATCTATACGTTGATGCACATTGTTACTCACACTCTAGACACAAAGGTCTATTTAAGATCCATTTAGTACTTCACCAGCCGCTCACTTTGTTTTTGTTGTATTTCGGAATCTGTGAGGGGATAAACGAAGCACAATTGAGCGGTAAAAAGAAATGTTGAATTTGAAGATGTGGGGTGACAGGGGCCCCCCACTTTGAACTCACTATATTTCGGAAACCGTGAGGGGACAAACCATGTTTTTCGGGGCAAACGAATCACAAACAAATGACAAAAAGACATTTTTAATTTGGTGATATGTGGGGGGGAGCTGTCGTTTCACCAGCCCCCCACTTTGTTTTTGTTATATTTCGGAAGTGACGAGGAGACAAACGAAGGACCAACGATTAGGAAAGAAATATTTTGAATTTGGTGAACTGTGTATGTGTGTGTGTGGGGGGGGGGGGGGATGGTAAAATGGACCAGGACTATTATGTACTACTACAACGCTTTTTTGTACAAAATTTAAATACACTTGCCAAACTGCGTGTCTTTGAAGCTACTATAATAATAAATACACTATAAACCCAGAAATCCGAACATCTCCAAACGGAAATTGACCGTAAAATTAAGTTTTTTAATCAAGGAAAAAAAATCAAAGAGGTCAAATTTCAGTGTACTACTGTAGAAAACAATAGTAGCGATAATACACACCTGATTGGCTATTATTAGCCCGTATCCGCCTGTTTGACTTCCACTCAGTGTCACTAACTTCGCGTCTACGTCTCACTCCTTTCCTACAGTAGTTGCCGACTTCTTATTTATCCTATTACAATGCCCTAAAGGATGATCGTGTGCATTTACTGTATATTTGAAATGGTTTTCGCATAATCCGAAATTTCCGGAATGCGAACAGAGCTCAGCCCGAACTAGTTCGTATTCTAGGGGTTTTACTGTACTGTGAAAATTTAATGATAATTTCGGTAGTAAAATTATACACAAGATCTATGATGCATTGGTAGAGCGTTCGCGTTGGATTCGGGAGGTTGTGCGTTCAGAAGCTTTCCTTAGTCACACCAGGCAAATGTCGGGCTGGTACCTTAAATATAGACTCTGACCACCACTTTCCCGAATCCTGTCTTCTCCCCTATCCCGGCCTGAGTCTATGCCTAAAGGCGATAAATAAAATTAAAAAAAAATCTACAATGCAAAGCTAGTGCAGTGGCGGGTAACGGAATTGTTGAAATAATTTGTTAGTTACCGTCCACCAAGGATACATTTAAGATATATGTATCCGGAAGTCAACTTGAATGATCGTAATGAAAACACCTTCACAAAATTCTATGGCATATTTAAATACGGAATTAAATGCTGGTTACCACGAAAATCGTAAGGGCAGTGATGATATTAAACCGAGGTAACAATCGGTTTTAGCTACTTTAAATTTTTTTGCAATAACATAACTATAAAAGTTTTGTTACTTAAAATTTTTAGACCATCAAATTTCGTTATATTCTTGTCGGCAAATTTAATACATAACTGATTTTTCTTATTCATAACATCATTCTATAGAAAAGCCAAGTTAGCAAATGCCATGTATCGATAAGTCGTATTAAAGAAGTGACTTATATATTGGAGTGAAGATGAAAAACTATAACCCAAAATATGGTAACTCTGTTCATAACTCAATTTACCTATTTACCAGGTGCGCAAATATGAAACCGGAATTTATGTACAGTGATTGGATGACAATACTAAGAACCATTTTATTCGAAGTATTGGGCATCGCTAGCGATACATTTCTGCCATTGTTCCGGCAATGTGTGCATGCCAGACCAAAAAAACTGTGCCTCTTGTGCTGCAAACTAGTCATCAAGCCATTTTCGTAAGATGTGAAGCGTTGGTCAGCAAGTGCGTGTTCCATGGATGCAAATAAGTGAAAATCGGAAGGCGCCAAGTCTGGTGAGTAAGCCGCATGCGAAAGGATTTCCCAGCCAAATGTCGCAATCGTTTCCTTGACCGGTTTTACTGTGTGGGAGGGTGCATTATCGTGAAGCACAATCACTTTATGTTGTCTTTGGTCATATTCTGGTCGTTTTTCACGCAAAGCTTGATGCAAATCGATTATTTGTTGTTGGTAACGTTGGGTATTAACGGTTTCGCCAGGTTTCAGAAGTTCATATTAGATCACTCACTTCTGATCCTACCAAACACAAAGCATTGTCTTCCGTCCATAGCGATTTGGTCTTGCAGTCGATGTCGCCGGTTCTCCTGGAGTTACCCCATGATCTTTTACGCTTAGAATTCTCGAAATAGATCCACTTTTCGTCACCAGTCACAATTCGATGGAGAAATGATTTTCTTTTGTACCTGGCGAGCAGAATTTCGCAAGTTTTTTTTTCGGTTTTCCTGCTGCCGTTCAGTCAATGCACGTGGAACTCATTTTCCCACCTTCTGAATCTTGCCCATGGCTTTTAAACGTATGGAAACTGCTTCTCGTGTTACATTTAATTGACCCGCCAGTTGTTGTTGCGTTTGAGCGTTATTCTCATCCAACAAAGCTTGCAATTCGCTGTCTGCAAACTTTTTCGGTGGTCTTCCACGTTCTTCGTTTCTCACGTCAAAATCTACACTTTTAAATTTTCTAAACCACGCATAGCACTGTGACTTACCAAGAGCATGATCGCCGTAAGCTTCGACAAGCATGCGATGCGATTCTGCAGCAGTTTTTTTCAAATGGTAACAAAACATCAATGTTGTCCGTACATCGTAGTTTGTAGGTACAAATTGCGCCATGTTCAACGCTATTAAACACTACACTATGACATGAAAGTTATCTGGTTGTGAGTTGCAAATCGTTATCAGCAGTCAAAACAAGCAAGTGGCACCAAGGAAGGAGTTTTACAGTAACCACAGTGACAGCTAAGGCCGTCTATGCGCACAAATTCCGGTTTCATATTTACACATCTGGTATCCATATTACCTACCCTGTCCATATATCCTATTTGACCATATTACCTCAGTAACAAAAGCAAACTCAATGTATCAGTTACACTAACCCCAGTCTTTATTATAATCGTGAATTCGTATTCAAATCTTACCTTAAAATCATATCCAGTTACTCAATTTCTGGTAATACATATAAGAATGGTTAATACTACGAATCATCACCAATATTTGACATTGCAAAGAGTAAAACATTCAATTCATATTTCCTGTATCTTAATTCAATCTATCTTTCTAAAAGAAAAATGTCAACAACTGTCCATATAATATATAGTCCCATGTAGGGCTGTCAAAACTATCCGGATAATTATTCATCCGGATATTGTTCGAATAATTATCCGGATAATTTCATTATTCGAATCCGAATAATCGGATATCCGAACAACGGAGAAACGGATATCCGATTAATCGATTATCCGAAAAACGAACAAACGGATATCCGTTTATTCGATTATCCGAAAACGAACAAACGGATATCCGTTTATTCGATTATCCAAAAAACGAACAAACGGATATCCAAATAGTTGTTGTCCGATGAACAATGAAACTTATAGAGCAAAGAAGTTTGAGTAATGTGGACCTCTATTTTTAGTTTAGTGCAAAATTATCTTCCTACAACAAGTTGTTAAACATTTTAAAAGCGGAATATTACTTGTACTTTTTGACTTCAGCAGCTAATGCTGTGAAGCTTTAGCGCCCGCTCTGTCCGTCTGTCGACAACTTTCAACTCAGAAACTACTAGGGTTGGAAAGGTGATTGAGGTGTCGTTGAAAAGGTCTCGATGAGACTAGCTCACCTCAAACCCGTATCATTTATCCAGATTACAGGAGGAGTGCGAGATAGGGGCGTTGCCAGATATGGGGTCACTTTATGGCTAGTAAGATGTTTGAGATGGCGTTGAAAAGGTCTCGGCAACACGAGTTAAAACCCGTATCACTCATCCAGATCGCAGGGGCGGTTTCAGAAGTAAGGTAGGTTTGCGAGATAGCGGGCCCAATTTATATATTTGGAAAAAGTCGAGCTAGGAAGTGTTTGAGGCGCCGTTGGAAAGGTCTAGGCAAGACGTGTTCAAACTTCAAACCCGTATCGTTCATCCGGATTGCAGGGTCGGTTGCCAAGTTTCGGAGTGATTTTAAACTTTGAAGTTACTAGGGCTAGAAAAGTGGTTGATGTGACGTTGGCAAGGTTCCGACAAAGCGAATTCGAACCCGAATCATTTCTTCAGATTGCAGGGGCGATTCCCGAGATTCTGGGGGATTTCAACTTTGGAACGACTGGGCTAGGAAGTTAGTTGATATGTCGTTGAAAAAGTCTTAGCAAGAGTTTAAACCCATAT
>JAGDQP010068593.1:0-11001 GCA_022664845.1 Lepisma saccharinum
AGATTCGTATCATTTTTGGAGTGTGTCTTTGAAGGTTCCCATTGTGTGTATTTTGTCCTTGTGCCTATTGTGACCTCCCTTCTGTTTTTGTCACTTTGTAGAGAAACCTCACTTACATTTGTGAAGACAACTACTAGCCTATATCTGCCAAACTATTTGTTACACGGTATTGTGGCTTTGCAGACTTTGTCAGCACTGTCAGGTACAGTATGTCCATGTATATATTTTGAGTAATAAATAACTGTTCAAACCGATACTGCGGGAGCCGTCGTAGCGGCTGCCTGGGCTGTCTTCCACTTGCTCCAAACTTTAACGCCCTGTAGCGGACAAACGCGGCCTTACACCGTCGAATTACTTTGCACGCATTATGAGCATCGGGGTACAAATACATTTACAAAGCCTTATAAAAATATTCCTGTTCGAACCCAAACCTTTGCCTTATAAGAATGATAAATAGATTAGATCTTGGCAATTTATTATGTTTCTATATGATTTCACAGTAAATTAAGGTTTTACTTTAGTAACCACACTATGTTTAAGAATTGGTTGGATGAACTTTAGAATGATTTCTCGGCAACTAAACCTAATATTATTATATCTAATTGATATTTAATGAATTGATTAAATATGAAAAGAGAAAATATCAAACTGGCGACGTAGGATTGAGGATGGAGGACTTAGAACATCTGACGTAGAATTTTGTTTTACAAGCTTAGATCATCTAAGCTAATTGATACTATAGTAATATTATGAATTGTGTATATTTTGCTACAGCTGACTAATGTGAATGATAACATTATGGCAGAAAGTAAACCAGCTTTTTATCATTTTGATGAGTCCCGTGAAACGGTTGATAATTACGTAGAGAAATTCAATCTATATTGTGATTTACAGGAGTGGAAAATAAAACACAGACAACAAACTTTGCTAACTTTCATATCTTCGGAACTGTATTCCTGATTGAAAGAACTAATACATCTGAAAGAGATATGTAGAACTAGTTACACTGAATTAGAACAATTGTTACGACAGCTATTTGAAAAACGCACCAATATAACTACTAAGCGATATACATTTCACATAAGGATTCAGCAAATAGGTCAACCTGTTAAGGAATATATTGAGTTAATACGTAAACAAGCAGCCAAGTGTAAATTTGGGACGTTTGAACAGGAGACATGCAAAGACCAAATCTAGCGGTCTCAGTGGTTCATTGCGGAAAAGATATTTGCAGGAAGATAACCTAAGTTTTGAAAAAGCAGTGGCACTAGCAATACAATTTGAAGCGATAGCAACCCAAAGTAGAATTCTAAATAATCCTATACATTCTGTTACTATTCATGAGACCAGTATATTAAGACAATGGACAGTGCTAACCGTTACAGGAGACCAAGTAACAACCAACGAAATCAAGAAAAAAATAATCAATGTGGGCCATTCCAGAGAATTTCGAAAAAATAAAATAAAAATTGGTCGCTCGACTATTTTGGATTCTCCTCATATTTGGTACATTGAATGCCATATATATTGCTCATAGTTCAGGATATACAGGGTGTTCAAAATTAGATTCTGCAAAATTTTGTTGAATACAGCGAATCATAAAGTTACACATATTTCACAAACCATTTCGGGTGAGAGAGCACGAATTATCTTTCTTTTTGCTGTGAAATACGTGCGAAGAGTAACTGAGCATGACTTGCAATTTTGTAGTTCGACCGAAATCGGATGCATCTTAGGGCTTTGATAATTTCTTTCTTTGGGGCATGATATTCTAGTTTTAATGTCTGAATAGGCGTCGATTGCTAAACCACGGAGGTAAATTTCTAGAGGGGATTTACGTTCCTATGAGCTCCATTTCTGCAATGGATTTCCGTAAATGAATAATTAGGTGAGATTGTGGTTCACCTATGGTACTGGTTGCTTGTGTGGAAGTATTAGGAAATGTAGTTTGGATATCCAGCGAGTATGCTATGGGTCTCTGTGGTGAGGAAACTCTTGCTGCATATGCAGAATCACACGGAAATGGGGGACAGTGGGAACACAAACGGAAAAATGAATTTTAAATACAAGGATCAAAATTCTTAATCTAACTAAAGTAAAACAAATATGTAATGTTTAAAAGTCGAAACCATAACGCAAGTGAATTTAATCGTAAGTGCACTTGGGAGAAAGATGGGAAAATTCTAGTGTACTAGGATCAAGACTTTTAGTAACAGTTTGTTTCGGAAACACTTTTGTTGATTAAGTACAATCTAACAATAAATTCCAAACACATTATTAACAAATTAAAATTACGTTCAATTCCAGCTTAAAATAGAGTGTACGAGAGCAATCGATCCAAATTAACTGTAAGAGCAATGAGTGTAGGTTAATTGATTTCTCTTTAAAAATGAACTTGAAATTCTATGTAAAATATCAACCTGACAATGGCGCTGGCCACCATGTAATGAAACTGCTGTTTCAGGAAAAAGGAAAACGAAGTAACGAACATTGGGTGGAGAAAGTGCATTTTATGTACGAAATCGTCAGCTTTAAACATACCTTTCTCAATGTTCAGAGGATGTACACAAAGATTTATTACTACAAGAATCAAAATGTTCGAATAGTCCAACCAAAAACTGCACTTTCTTCAGTACAATATAACAAGAGCGAAGTGATGCCGATAAAAGACCGAACGCAACAGAGAACGCGATTTGGCATCTTTCTAATATTATAAATTGTTGCAACATTACATCCTATACTTTACGCTTGAACGCTGTACTTTTGACTTTGCAGCTCAGCATTGCTCTGTCTTGAGAAAGGGTGTATGATATTATTGTTATGCATGGACGAGTTCTTTGGTTAACTTAAACTGTTTGTCTTTGTTTGTCCTAATTGGAATTAATACTTAAGAATCTTCAAATTGATAGAGCATATTACAATATGGAGGATTCGATTCGGTCAAGTCATATAGCTGATCAATATGAATGCGACTCTGTTCTTCAACAAGGAAGGGTGTATAATTCTTCAGATATAACAACTTCTTCTTCCTCTGTTGTATAATTTACTAAAGTCAGACTATGACTGTTTTCGCACAGTCATAAAAACTGCCAATGAATTGGTAAGAGAGTTTTCTTCTGCTTGAATACACCAGAATTAATGTCGCGAGACATTAAGTCAGAACAATGCAGGTTTTCCGTTAGGCAGACAACTTACGATATCCTATACAGGTTATGTTTTAACATTACCTCCACGCTTATGGGCCGATTAAAAAGAGCTTGAAAACAGGGTCATTTCCTCACACCAGTCAGAGTAACTGAAGTCTAGAGGAACCGTGGCTCTAGCAGAAACCTTTAAACTTCTTCGCAGTTAGCATAAATAAAAATGATACACTGTTCGGACCGTTGCTGGTGTGAGCTATTTCTTGTTCTATCAGACCCCATGACGATTGTACGTAGTCCACATGTCATCACATCTATGACTGTAAGATCTGTTGAACATATAGAGTCTGTATTTACGTTTCTTTGAAGATACGTTATGCCAGTAGATAGCTTGTCCTCCTTGCACATGAAATGGTGTTTCCTTATAATATGCTCTCCTCTAATTTACAATTAACATCACGTAACAGAAAACAAATGATAATCATGGTTTATGTTCTGCTTAGAGATGGGTCTAGGACAGGGACGTATGTTCACAAGAGGAACGGGTGGAAGTTTGCAATCGATTTTCTCCAAAAGAGTTAACAGGACAGTAGAGAAAATAAATGAAAACAAGAAATGTTAGACAAAACATTATATGATTTGTGGTTCCGATTTTGTTTTTAGTCATAAATGCGTCGAGTTCAAAAATATGAAGTACCAGATTAACAACGGACCGGCCGTGGGTCAGTGTTAGAGCGTTTACTTAGCATTCGGGAGGTTCTGGCATCGATGTCAGCGGCCGACAATTATAGATGCCTGGAGGACTTAGAATAAATTCAAAAATTCAACCATAGTGACAGCATAAATGTACACAAAGTTATTACTAAATTTTCATAGTTTTATCGTGAGCGAATTATGAAAACTACTTTAGTTTGACCTACAGAGGAAGATGGTACTAAGGACCATCTAAACGTAAAGAGAAAATACCAGTCAGGCGACTGGTAATACTACTTTAGATTACAGGTGATTGAAACCATCTTTTGGTTTCGGCAGATGCAAGACTACGGTTTCAGCGATTTTTTTAAAAGGGCATAGGCATATCCAGTGTTCGATTTGTTTTAAATTACGAAGCGGGATCCTAAAACTAGTTGTTGCTGGTAAGTGTCAACGTACTAACTGTTTGGGAAGAAATATAAAGATTTTATCCCTGGTTGGGATGATATTTAGAATCAACAACTGGGGACTAAATCCTCAGGCACCAAGGAAAATCACTGGAATCCCCCGACAAATCAAACACTGAGCGAAGATTGGAATCTAATGCTAACTTTTATTTTAATGGATTTTATAAGTAAACTAAACTGAAATTTCTAATGCATGCATTGAAATAATTAGTTACTTAAGCACCCCTCTCCAGTCAGCATTTGGTTAAATACCTTAACCTTGAATGTTTAACCTGGAACAAGCCGTCTTTTGAAGAAAATGCGCAATGACCCTGTAACTTGAGGTTATGTATCTGTATTACACACATTATTTCCCGCCCCTTTTGTAATAATAGGTTTGAAGATGTTCTAATACATTTAGGAGAGGAGACACCAACAAAGAACTATGTTCGTAGGGTTTACGGAAAATAATAATAATTTTGTGTATAGTATCTGAATAAAGCAATAACAATTAGTAATGCACATTTCATACTAGAAAAATTGTGAAATATAGCCTTCATATTGGAAACATCTCAACACCTTCCGGGCCAACTATTCGTTTTTGGTTTATCTAGTAAGAATATAATAACGTACACGTTTTCAGTTTCTTTGCACTGTAGCAAATTAGGATATTAGATAGTTACGTTAAAACACATTTTATGTACCGGTAGAGATAAATAAGGTATCATATTGAGATTTAATCGTTGTTCATCTAATCAATTCTAGGATAATTTGATAAATATAACAACTGCCCTGGCCTTTTCTTGTACTGTAGTAACCATTTCAGTGTCTTAATTATTTAGATGATTAAATATTATTTGATACAACTCCATGTTCTCCAATTATGTTACTATCTGATATACTTTCAAACTTTCAGAAAATAAGGCTTTCTAAAAAATGATAGTAATGTGTGTTTCTAGATTCAGATGCTTCTCCAACCACATTTTTGTGCAGTAATGTAAATATGAATTTTCTTCGATAACCTTGATCATCGTTAAATAAACAGAGCATTGCTCTATAATGTAATCATAAAATATATTGACATCTTTGTATAAACTGGGAAGTTTATATCAGCACAAATATTTGGAAAAATATTTTTCAACATTTGTGAGCGAGGTTCTTAAAATTAGATATTGACATTACAAAAATGATCTAGCTGTTCGTTGTAAGTAGCAGCTTTTTAAAACAGTTATATTTTTAAAGTAATATGATTGAGCCTTACCACCATGCATCAGCAATGATATGCCAAGCAGTAGAGCATTGTATAGTAACAGCATGTTATACACAAACTTCCAGTAGTAGTTTGTTGTTTATGATAGAAAGTTAATGAATCATGATTTACATAAATGCGAGATTTAAGAGAAACTTATTGTGTAATGAAAATATTTTTACTTTTCATTTACTTAACTAAATAAAACTTCTATTGTTGTATTGCAAATTATCAATTGTTTCGGAAGACAATAGATTCTACTTGAAGCTTGACGCCTATATTTTTTATGAGTTGCAATGTTTTAAGTATTCTCTCTGATATGGTTGTTACATGATAACATTCTATATTATGGCCGTGTAAATAAATGCATGCACTATAGTCCTTGTGCCAGAAGTAAAAAACTATGTATTAGTATAAAATGGAGCGACCAGATGAAAATTCAACACTGATGTGTAAAGAGCACGAAAATGCATATTAGACATTCCAAAAATGTATCTATCCAAGTTGGCGGCCATTCAAAATGGCAGGCAGCGCTACTTATTAAAATGTAATATAGCTAGGCTTTGAATTATCCGATTTTAAAATTCTTTTTTACATAAAAGATTATGTCTTATTCTTCAATTAAATATGAACAATATTTTCATAAATATAATAGTTTATCAATTAAATTAAAAATATGTTGATTTTATCTGAAATTATTTTCTTATTTAGTATTTTACTTTAAAACGACTGGTTTTACAGAAAATTATGTTCTTATAGTAAATATAGTTTGTAACTCAAGCTTTACTTTAAAGGAAAGATCAATTAAATTCGACAATAATAGCTCGAGAGATGGACAATTATTTGAAAATTTCTGCAATACGAAGTAACATTGCGGAGTCAGTAATGTGTGTAGGAGCTATATGATGCTTTGGTAGAAAATGAGGGGACCAAATGAAACTTTCAGCATTTGAACAGTTGTCTATAAAGAGCACAAATATGGATTATAGACGTCACAAAGCGGCAGTTATCCAAAATGGTGGTTTGCATGTGGCATATTTTGGCACTGCACTATAGGATTTCGATTGTTCTTTTTTTAATGAATGATCATACCTTTGGGTTTAATTTTAATTATGAGCAGTATTGTATAAATCTCTTAGTTTTTAGTTAAATTTTAAAATGTGCATTTTAACTGAAATTATTTTATTTAATACTTTACGTAGGTAGATTTTAGTTTTTAGGTGAAAATTTAAAAGAAAATCAGAACATGTTTACTCACAATTATTTTGTTATTAATTTTAAGGTCTTATTAGAAAATGACTATTTTTACAGAAATATATGCTTTTAGAAAATCAGCTGCTTGCAATATATGCTTTTATGTGAAGAAAAAGAGCAATCATTTTATAATCTGAACGTATGAAATCACTACTGATGAAAATTTTAGTTCGCTGCTTCTGCAACTTCATGTAGCTGCTTCAAAGTGAATGGAGAAACAAATTTCACGTAAATCCCACAAAGATTGTACATTTGTAAACTTGGTTATCTTTACCTGAGGGTGTAGCGAATGATCTGTTGAACGCAAGAGAAAGGAGTTAAGCTGCATAATATAGGTTTCATCATCACTTGGCTGACAGTGAACCTATAAGAAAATGGAATTGGAACTCAGGTTGCTCAAAAAACTTCTGTAAGGTTTCAAACAAAGGAATTGATTCTTTGGAGTGGCTGAATATCTTCAGCAAATTGATCTTCATCGCTGAAAGTCGTGAAATAAACATGCGATTATCCATACACGTGGACCTCTTCTTTGGTCTCTTTCTAGTGCTGATCGTTCATTAAAGAAGATAAACAACACTGAATTGTTGCATCATTTAGAAAGTTTTGTGTTGCCATTTGAACGATCACAAACAAAATCATCTTTCATAATAGTTGCAATGGGTTTGTACATGAAAAACAAAACATCTGTAGAATTTTCAGCTAATATCTTGCACCAAGTTTTAAACATAGGGAGCTGCAGGGTTTCTATAAATGATATATCAAATTTCAAAATATTGTATTTTCAAAAGGATTAAACATATAATATTAACTGACAGATGAACTACTAAATCAGAAACTATTAAATTTATGAAAATATATATTACTCATAATTAAAATTAAAGACAAAAGTATGATCATTCATTAAAACTGGAACCATTGAAATCCGATAATGCAATACCAAGATACATTGAAAGATTGGCGACCGTCACCATTTTGAATGGCCGCCATTTTGGAAAACTACCGTTTTGTGACGTCTATCATTTATATTCGTGCTCTTTATAGACAACTGTTCAAATGCTGAAAGTTTCATTTGGTCCCCTCATTTTTTTTTTTTTTTACTAAAACATCATATAGCTCCTACACAAATTACTGACTCCGCAATGTTACCTCGTATTGCAGAAATTTTCAAAAGTCCATATCTCGGGTTCGGATTTAATTGATATTTTCTTTAAAGTAAAGCTTGAGTTACAAACTATATTTTGTATAAGAACATAATTTTCTCTAAAACCAGTCGTTTTAAAGTAAAATATTAAATAAAATAATTTCGGAGAAAAGGTAACACATTTCTAATTTAACTGAAAAACCATTAGATTTATGAAAATGTTGCTTACAAATAAAATTGAAGACTAAAACATAATGTTTCATTTAAAAGAAGAATTATCGAAGAATAAGTAGCTTCGGCCGCCATTTTGAATGGCCGCCATCTTGGATAACTACAGTATTGGAATGTTTATCATGCATTTTCATGTTCTTTACATACCAGTGTTGAAGTGCTGAAAGTTTCATCTGGTCCGTTGTCTGGCTTATCTGTCTACTATAATGTACCCAGTAATATGAACAATCCCTCATTTCTATATTTCATTAATACGAATATCGAATTTCTACATGATATCCCCTGTGTCATGCGCACGCGCCGTGAACAGCGCATGGAGAATGTGGAGGTAGCGCTCCATATATTCGCGACCTACTGTACGAAGTGAGGTGGGGTGGTCAGTCCCACGCTTGACCGCCCTTACCTTCTCAGATGCCCAGGAATACCAAGAACACTCTGGTACTCAATTTGATAGGAGGCTGAGTGCACCTCAGAGCGAACACTGCGAGACAAGCCTCTAGCGTCTTGGCTGGGATTTGAACCCGATTCGTAGTCACACGAGCTACTAGGCATGGTACCGAGGCCGAGACTGGACTTGGTCTCGTCTCGAATTTGAGACCGAGAATAAGGTCTAGGAATCGAGATGAAAACGAGACACTATGCATCGCGACTTTCTAGAGACGAAACCAAGACCGAGACTTACTTCTCGATATTCTCGCCTCGATCGAGACTAGAAGCTTTTTTCATGAATGTCGATAATATTAATTTAATGTCTTTGTTTGCGATATTTTATAATAAAAGGAGTCTTATGAGAATTGGTTTCCTTCTGTTAAATGTAATTTAACATGTTATATTGTAGTTTAAAAATATGAGTAAAAGTCATATAAGTAGTCAAGTTGTCAATGCCAAACTATTTCCTGTTGTCTTTATACAATAATATAAATGTGTTGGAGATTGATTGGAGGACGAGTAAATACAAAAAATAATTTTCTTCTGCGAATTTTCACCTCCATGCTTTCCTCGTGCTGATAGCATTTTACCTGTGTTGACGCTCTCCCATTTATATCAGCCTCTACTAGACTGATCCCTCAAAGACTATAAAGCATGCGTCACGAAGTCAAACTGTCTAAATTCAAATATAGGTATTTTCTTAAACCATTTACTTAAAAAAAATGGTGAAAAGATTTTTGCAATTTCACGTGTAACGAAACAAGTAAGTAGGAGCTCAGTTGCGGGATTTTGTACCTGTGTTACGGCCAGGTTTCAGCACCAGGTGTCCTGTTTGGACAACCTATGCAGGTTCGAACTCGGCTCACCCAGACCTTTTTAACGACATCTCAACTACAACCACATTTGTAGCCCTAGTAGCTCCTGAGTTGAAAATTACTAGGAGAAATGGATATTCCATTTCTCGGGACTCACTCATTCAATCTAAATTATCTATACGGATTTGAACTCGTCTCGTTGATACTTTACCAACGACAGCTGAAGAACCTTCGTAGTCCTAGTAGTTTCTTAGTTGAAAGTTACTATAAGTGGAGGTGATACCCTCATCTCCGGACTTACCAATACCCTGATGCAACCTGGATGATCTATACGGTTTTGAACTCGTCTCGATGATATCTTTCCAACGACACCTCAACTATCTTCGTAGTCCTTGTAGCTTCTGATTTTAAAATTGTCGATAGAATGGTATGGAGGGCTGTAAGAGCGTACATAGTATGCCTTAGATACAGTAAATTTAATATATTAATGTATGCTTTGTTAGAATTGTTAGAATGACATTTTGGGACAATATTTGATTAGGGGAGAAAATCTTATCCATTAAAAACTTTCGTTATCTTTTTATGTATATTTTTACTACTTTTCCCCCTTCATATGTGCACCTTCATCTTATATGTTTATGTCGAATAGGATTTTTCCATTTGGATATTTTAATTATTTTAAATTTAAACTTTATTCACTCAAATGTCAGTACCGTAACATGGGCCAGCAACAAATTCTGGAAATGCATAACTATTCTCTTCACGGAAAAATGTCGGGAATTCCTTATAATAGAGGAGACACAAGAGGATACATAACTCTTTGTGATAATGATGATTAATAAGCTGTCGTGTTAATAATTTTAATTCCGTTATTTATAAAATGCTTGTCCTCGGCTTCAGACCGGTAGCTAGCCGAAAACTTTAGGGGGGGACTGGGCAAAATTCAGGTGGGGTGCTAGTCGATATATCAAACATATTCTTTTGTGGAACGATTATAATGTTAAAAATGGTTGCATTACAAAGAAGGGTAAATTACATAGATTTCATTGAATTTGCTGAACTTATTAAGAGTAAAAAGACTGTCATTTCCCTTTTTAATGTCAGTGATTACGTTTATCATCTGTAGTGTACTCATACGGAAAGTCGTCTTATTCGCGCTTATTTCTATCCGCATTTACTACAGAGAATATCTGGATATCCCCTACTTCCTTTGGGCATTTCTTGAGCATCCATTACATAATTTTCGAATATGCAGTTTGGACAAAGCAGGTCTCAAGCCTTTGAGGGTGCAATCAAGGGCACCGATCCCGGGGGGGCTTTGGGGGCCCTGGCCCCCACCAAAGTTGAAGTGGGCCTCATGATAAGGTGAAGTCGGTTCTCCTATTTCTAGAGTACATGGTCATTCGTTTTCCCCTTCTACTAAGCTAATCTCCCTTTGGAAAATCTATTTCATTGATAAATTCCTCCCTGAAACTTGTGTGCTACAGTACTTATTTAAATTACATCACGTATAATACCCCTCGACTGGCTAAAGGAGTTAATTCATGCATTGCTTCTGTTGTTTCTGGAGTTTCATGCATAACATCGATAAAAACCATTTAGT
>JAGDQP010068594.1:0-11000 GCA_022664845.1 Lepisma saccharinum
TTTCTCTGAACGTCGCGAAGAATGTAAAGAACAGCACACCGAGTAAAATGTGAGCTGCAAGCTGAAAAAAAAAAACTTTTCTTTGTCTGTCCCTTGTCAGCAGAAACAAACAAGACAGTTGATCAACATAGTCGAGTCGGACTTGCAATAATGATAGATGTGCAGATGTTGATATATCGTCTACTCTCTCTCTCTCTCTCCTCTCTCTCTCTCTCTCTCTCTCTCTTCCCTTACCCTCTCAAACTCTTTGGCCACTTTCGTAAAACTAAACATATGTGACCCTGCCCGATGAAACCGACCTTATGACGATTATTTTTATTATTTTTATTTTAGTGGTTTTCAAATCTTCAAACCAGTGTTCGATTTGTAGCGGGGGATGGTTGGGATTATCCCCCTCTCGGCAAAAATCTTTCTGGCTCTTTTTATAGATATTTATACCAAAGATTATATACCCTTAACAGATATATACCTCCAACCTGGGATATGGACGATCCCAAAATACCGTATAATACATATCTCATTAATTCTTCCCCCTCTCTGGAAATTACACAAATCGAACACTGCTTCAAACCATTCTGAATCGAATAAAACAAGTCTCAAAGCTCTATCTTTAATGCGGACAAAGATATACACTGGAAATATAGCATTTAACCACATTAAGAATTCGGCCTAGCCAATTTTAATAGCTGGGTGTTGGCAACACGACTGTTTTTCTTTTATTCTAATGTTGTCAGCGAAAGGATGAACACTAAAGAGGATAGTGGGAATATTCAGAAATACATAATATTATTACTAGCAGAGTGAAGACGGAGTAGGGGAGTTATAAATGCCTGCGTCGTATTTTAGTGATATTTTGCTCTAATTAAGTAAAATGCATTATTTTCAACAAACAGGATTGCTGACACGACGGGACAGAGTTAGATTGGCCCATATAAAATAAAGTTTACCAAAGTTTTTCACGACGGGACAGAAGGGTAGAAGGACAAATACTCCGAGGCAAGAGACCAGGTATTCTGCCAGAACGTACCTAATAGGGGCCCCCAAATTCTCAAGCACCGTGCCCTCCAGCAATAAATGTTCTAAGGAACAAATATCGATAGAAATTCTAAAATTCTACTTACACCATCCCGATTTCCATACCCCAAAACTGAAAATCTTGACAAATCACTGTACTGAGCAAGGTCTATTATTATTATTCTATTATTGGCATGACTTAAAACCTTTAAGAACAAAATTCTGGCAAACTGATAGAGATCTACGCCTACTGGATCTACGAAATACTGCTCCCGAGCCGGGGGCCAGGGTGGATTTTTGTCTTGCGCCCCTGCCGCCCACCATAAAGAAATTTATATCGAAATAGGGCCTTCCTACCTGTTGCGCAAAAGGGCAAGTTCCCTTTTCCTCCCATTAGATCCGGGTCAACCCATTCCCTTCAAATGTAGTGTATGGTGATATCCAGAATAGTGTAAATCAAGGGACGCGAGTAATTCGAAAAATTAAAACTCAGAACAGATTGGCAACACCGACAACTCTGATCGTTGGAGGATGGAGTGTCGCTCAGTATTTTTCATATGGTGTCGAATAATGTTTATCCGAATTTTGGCACGAATATGTCCAACTGTATGGGGTCCATTTGAAGAATTGTATTTGAAAAGGGTTTGCATTGCAACACTGACAACTGGTGTCCTTGGGGAAGGGATCAGCTATAGTATTTTTGTATTGTCGAATAATGAGGTGCGGATACGTCCAACGTGATGGAAGCAATTTGATAAAAAAATTTTTTTTAAAAAGGCTGACAACTGCAGCACGGTACTAGACCTGGAATGTCCCAATACATAATGCACTTGTATGCAAAAAAAAAAAATATGTGTAAATCAACACGCGCGTGCAGACTTGAATAAATAAAGAAAGTCATTTGTGTAAGTTAAATTTCAAAATAGGTTGGCAACACTAACGTCTGGGGTTCTTGGTGCAGGGAACACCCACAGTATTTTTGCATTTACCCAAATAATGCTTATGCCAAGTCTTCATAGTTATAGAAGCAATTTGCAATTGTAATTTCATTTCTAAAAAGGTTGGCAACACTGACGAACTCTCCCAGTAGCTAATAGGCCCCTACATGTCCATGCAAAATTGAGTGTAAATTATTGAACGTGCGTAGTGTAGATTTGAATAACAAAGAGACAAAAAAAATCATTTATATAGGGCCTATATAAAATTATACTATATATATGAAAATTAGACTATAAGTTCAAAATATATCACATATTCTAATTAATACTTTCCTGTCTCTTTTCATTATACCATATAAAAATATTTTGTGTGCCCGTGTTTGTGAAAGAAAAAAGTAAATTTTTGTTTCTCTAAGCAATTATTACCCAGCCTTTGTGGTCCAGGCGATAAGCATGGATGGGTAGGTACGCGGGTTTGAAGCCAGCAGTTCAGTGGTAGAGCGTAATTAGCTTAGCATTCGGTAGGTCGTGGGTTAAATCCTAGCGAGCAACGGTCCTGAGTGAGTTTTTTTTTCAGGGGCTATCCTCAGTCACACCAGGAAAATACCGGGTGGTACCTTCAACTTATACCCTGACTGACACGATCCCGCATCCTTTCCCCAATCCTGGTTCGAATCTTATGCCAGGAGGCCATAAATAAAAGTTTCGAATTAGAAGCCCGAGGCCCAAGTTTCCCAGGGTTTTCCTCAGTTTCACCAGAGGTATGCTGTGATGTTACGGTAAGTAAGACTCTAGTCAATACTTTCCTCATCTTCTACATAACTTAACCCGACCTGAGCCAAAGATGCCAAGAGCTTAAAAATAAATTCTATCCGAAGCAATTATTACGTAATGCGTATTTTAATAAGTCTGTTGATTTGTACTGTCAAATAGTTCTCATTTATAACCGGAGATATTTATACTAATTACTCGCCAAGAGAAAAAGTAACTGAATCTCCAAAACTCCGATAATTACATACAATAGTTTTCAGACAGTTATAATATGAACTACTCTACCAAGGCATAACGGTAGTCTATCATTCTACTGCATAGCTACGGATATATAATATAAGGTAGTCTAACATGGTGCTTTTACACTAATTTTTAAGTTGAAAACAGATTACTCCCATTTATAAAGTTTTTCCTAAATTGTTACTTTTCACAGATATTTAAAAGTAGCAGTAACTGATTTCACTGCTAATAAAAAGTAACAGTTTTGCGGATCCCTATTCGGTGGTCGGGTCATGCAAAAAGCGCAAACCAGGGCTGCCAACTAACAAGAGCAAATTCCCACTGAAAGTAGTGATTCAGTACAGAAAGCCCTATTAAGGTGGGCACTTTCGCAAAGACTGACAAGCGGCTAATTTCCGATTGCCAATTTGGTTGTTGGTAGAATGTCGGAAAACGAACATGGAAAACACGGGATTGAATCCTTGTGTGGTTTTCTTGGATTTTTTAAAGAAAAGAAAAATATCTCTTCTCTTTTTTCAAGAGGAATTGTATATGGAAAGACCCAAATGTGACTAAAAAGGAAGTAGACTACGTTTTATCAAATAACAGGAAAATTCTACAAGGCGTGTCAGATTCTGAACAATTTCAAAATCTCAAGTGATCATAGGATGGTAAGATGTAAGCTGAAACTAAATACTAGACTTGAGAGAAAGAAGCTTATCAGAGCAAAACAGCCACTCTTAGAACTGGACAATCTAGGGAAACACAGACATTCGAGATAGAACTCTGCAACAGATTCAGCGCCTTGGAAGAGTTAGAAGATAAGGAAGACATCAATAGCAGAAATATAATACTGACTGAGATAGTAAGAGAGACAGCCAAGGAAATAGAAGGCACCAAAAAGAAAAAGGAGAGCAAAATCTCAGAAGAAACTAAACTCTTGATGAAGAAAAGAAGGGAAATGAAAGAAGAGGAAAATTACATGAGTACATAGAACTACATAAAACCATAAGGAAGAAAATATAAGAGGAGAAGATACAACGAAAATCTTGTTAGAAATAAAATCGAGGAAAAAAGGAGTTTGAAGAAAAGCAAACACCAGCTCATGATAGGGAAAAAGCAAATAATTGCAGGTAAGAGACAGACAGGACCGTAACACGAAATAAGGAAGAAATTACAAAAATATTAAAAATTTTCTAAGAACTAGGAAAAGAAGATTCAGAAGAAAATTGTGTAATGTCCCAGACATAATGAAGAAAGAAATAGATAAAGTACTTCGAGGGATGAAGAACGGAAAATTGCCAGGAGAAGATGGACTTACAGCAGAGATGTTTACATGGAGATGTGGAAAGATGAAAGAAGAACTTGCCAAATAATTCTCAAAGTGCTTGAGGAAGAGAGAAATACCGTCATGTTGGAATACGGCCATAATAATAATTTTGTTGTACAAGAAAGGGGACAAGGAACGCGTCGAAAACTACAGACCAATCAGTCTACTGTCAGTTCTATAAAAAATGTTCACCAAAGTTATTTTGAATTGTATTGAACGGGGCTTAGATTTTAACCAGGGAAGGGCACAAGCCGAATTTCTTTGTTAATTTAGCACAATGGACCACATACAAACATTGAATGAAGTCATGGAAAGGACTAATGAATGTGACTATGTCTAGGATTCATAGATTTTGTAGAAGCTTTCGATTCTCTCTCCTTGTCAGCATGGAGGCATCACTTGAACATGAAGGCATCGAAAGTGCATACATCAAGTTACTGCGGAAACATTTACTCGACTGCTACATCTGTCATTAGCGTGAAAGAAAGTGAAAAATTTAAAGTCGGAAAAGGGGTAAGGCAAGGAGATTCAATTTCTCCAAACCTGTTTTCTGTGGCCCTGAATAGAGCGTTCCAAAATTTAAACTGGGATGAAGTTGGAATAAAGATCAATGGCTAATATCTTCATCACCTACGATTTGCTGATGATATAGTCCTGTTTGCTTCAAGTTGCAAAGGACTACAAACCAGAATTGAAGAACTGTGTACGGAGAGTTCGAAAATAGGCCTTAAAATGAATTTAAGTAAAACAAAAGTAATGTACAATCAACATGATGAAGAAAAAAAAGGAAATAAAGATTAGCGGAGAGAAAATAGGCATAGTTGATGAGTATGTTTACCTAGGCCAGCTCAAAACATCGAATACCAAGTTGACTGATGAAATAAATAGAAGATGTAAAATGACGTGGAGTTCGTTTGGAAGACTACACTTCATTTTCAAAAGTAAATTGCAAATGTGTCTGAAACGTAAAGTTTATAATCAATATGTCTTACTGTAATGATGCACAGCTGTGAAACTTGGATATTGAATATGCAAACGACTCAAAGATTAAGAGTCGTACAAAAGCAATTGAAAGTTGCATGTTAGGAATAACTAGGAGGGACAGGAAGACAAATTAATGGATTCGCGCACAAACAAAGGTAGAATATATAACCAAGACTGGGAAGAAGATGAAGATTGGCCGGTCTCATAGCTAGACGAACAGATGGAAGGTGGACGACAAATGTACTACATTGGATTCCTAGAGAAAAGAGACGACGTCCAAACGCTAGATTGGTAGACGAATTCAAGCGTTTTTCAGGAGCTACAAGGATGAGGATAGCGGTAGGCCGTGATATGCGGAAAGAAAAGAGGGAGGCCTTCATCCAGCAGTGGATAGAAAACGGCTGAATATGATGATAATAGTCGGAATAGGAAATTTATTAAAATTAGTGACCAAGGGTACGTGGAGGTTAGATAGGTCAGGTACGGTGTATTTTTTTTATTTTTATATACACTTGATTAAATCGTGTCTTTTCAAGCTTTCGAAAATAGGACTTTCTACATTCAGACGCTAGTCCTAAAACCCCGCAGTTTTCGGTCAAGAGGGCGGCACCAGATTTTTTACATACGGGTATAAGGAAAAACAAATAAAATTTTAAAAAAACAATAAAAGGTTCAGAACACAACCCATCAAAGTTTGGTTGGTTTAGATTAGGTTAGCCAAGCTTCGTTACACGTAATTTGCAATGGGTGGTCATTATTGTCACACTTAACGTAACAAAGTAATTCCTTTTCACTTTCTAAGCACTGTTACGTTGGATGAGTCAGTAGCCGTGAATCTCCAAATTTCCCGTTAAAACCGCAGTCCAGCTTTTCTCACCTCTAGTTCCTCACTGAAAAGCTGCAGATATGGCATAGACGCGTTGGTGTTTGCAACTATGCAAAACAAGTTGTCAACATACCCCCTTTCCGAATTGGCACTTTATGCTCCGTTCCGTACCCTTGCTCCGTCGATGGTTATCCGAATTCCCCCTTCGACGGAGCATTGAAGTGAACGGAGCAACGGAGGACCAGATGGTCACTTGACCCTCCGTTCGGTTGCGCGCTGCTGCCATGTTGAAAACAGAGCGGCATATTGCATGCCAAAATTCCTTCTTCATTTGGGAGTTGGGACAAATATGTAGAATTGATCACGTGTTGCAAGTTTAAAATGAATGACCGTGCCGAAGTATTTGAATGTAAGTATTTTAATAGTTTAAGATTTGATTTTACATTATGTTATCGATATTGTACCATGTTTTGAGTTACATATCTTCATGATCATTGAATAATTTTTACTTCGCACTGTGAAAATAATATTGTTGGTTAGATTTCCCCAATGGGATTCCATGTATATATTAATAGATGAGAGGGTAACATTTGAGCAAGGGCGTCGGCAGGGAGGGGCAAGGGGAGGCACTTGCCCCACTTGATTTCAGATTTTATAACAAATACTATTCTATTTTCATATATTTGATGTATGTTTTTGTGCTTTTTACTGCATGCATTCCATAAGAAGCTATTTGAGATTATCCTGTTACATTTCCTCAACCATAATTATTTCAATGTATGTAATCACAAATACGCCAATTTATACCCACAAAACAAACTATGTTAAAGCATCGAAAGTAAAAACACGAATGCTATTGTTGTACTATCATCTAAGTGTTATTTATTGTGAACGTACTCTGTTTTATGAAGTTGAAGCAGTTCCTCTAGAAAGTCAATGAAAAAGACGTCTCTTTCTCTCCCTCCCTCTCTCTCGCTTTCACACACACATACACACACGTATTTATTTACCAAGTTTAAAAAGCACGTGTAGGCCAATGGTAAGATACACATTCTTTATAAATAATTTTAATTTTTAGTTTTTAAAAATAATGAATAAATCAAGAAAAACACTGATATTTTGAAAAGCGACTTATCTAACAATAACGAAATGAACTATTTCATTTTGAAGCTAATTTTATTAGCCGAGATATTTGAAGGTCACTATCTTAAGCCGGCATAGCCCAGGATTTCAAATTTCTTATCAATAGGATTTTTTTTCAAATTATGGATTACTTAATTTGATAGATATTCTTAAGAATTATCCAACCCATTTTCTAAAATGTCATTCTTATTGTGATTTGTCCATTATTTTTTCAAAATTGAGCCTGATTACCACGTGCTCTCAAAGCGAATCTGAATTTGAATTTTTTAAAGGTCTTTACATAATTTTGGCTGAAGCCGAATGGGTGATGCTGGGAGAATGCAGAACAGAAATTTTAGCTAGCAAAGCTTTTCGTCGATAGAAATTCTTACACATAAATTATCTATTAATGTTTGTTAAAATGTGTTATTTCTGTAATCTCCGACATTCAACACAGAATTTAATAAAAGTGCTATTACTCACCGTTTTAAATTTGCCGCAATTATTGAAAGTTTTCTTTGTCTGATAACGTTGTGTCATCTCCCTTTTTGGTGACTTCAAATTATGTAATAGTCATTGATCGCACTACATTCATTAATTTCTATTGTAATGAACAACGAGCTAACATGCCAGACATTTGATGATCCTGATTATTAAAAAATACTGGATGTGTTAGTGTCCGGCTTTACTCAGAAGTTACTGTTAACAATTTTGTACTGTGTTCTGAGTTCAGATTCCAATAAGTTAATTTGAAAATTATGACGACTTCAATTTCATTTTATGTTTGAGATTATTTTATATCGTTCAGCAAACTATTAGCAAGTTCTCCCCTAGAAAGTCGGAAGGAAAAATGTTTCACGGAAATATCTATGACTGCCTGGGAATTTCCACCTTTCCACAAATGGCGAATGTGGTACACTGCAAAAGTTGATTGTGTTAATTAAACACTTTCCGTTGTCCCGAGGAGACCACCATGTTTTTTGTTAACACCGTTTGTTGTGTGATTTCGGTGATTCGACACTAGGATAGTACTAATAATGTGTTGAATCAGCATTAAAAGAATATCCATTGTGTTGAATCAGCATTAAAAGCACATCCATTGTGTTGAATCACCGAAATCAATAACATTTATGGCTCGTTCGGAAACTACGAACGAGTTGAACGCGTTAATCTCGTTCTCTCACGAAGCGTTCGGAAACCACTTTCGTGAAGTTCGTTCATTTAGTTAGCCGTTCGGAAAGTAACTCTGTTAATTTCGTTCGCGCACGAAACGAACTAGCTCTGACTTCGTGAACTTCGTTAAAATTAACATGGCCACCATCCGCATGATAAATTTACCTCATTTCGCATCATGTAATCTTATTTTGCTTCATCTAGAGGTATAAAATTGTAGCCATGGCTGCCATTTCTGCAGTAGGGAACAATTTTGACGCAACTAATGTACATAGCAGATTAATATAACGGTTTATCTTAAACAATTTATTTATCTTTACTTTCCCATATTTAACACTTTTTCGAGCTGTGGATTGCTGTTAGATATCACGATTGCCACTAGATAGCACCACCAGTAAAAGATGAAATTATTGAAGAATAATTTTTCTAGACTTTTTGAGTAAAAGAAAGAATAACGTCGTATAGTACAAAATTATCGCGTTTATAAAAGACACTCTCCAGTTCTGTGTATTATAACAGACTTTTCTAATGATTTCAGTTAAACGACAAGTTCTTGATGAAAGTCATACTGTATTAGCTTTCATAAAGCTTGAATGCACCACGTTCTTTCACGTTTTAATTGTAATCAGCAAGCAACATTAGACTCTTGTATAAGATGGAATTGAATTGAATTTTACTTGTGGCCTTTAGTCTAAAGCTGAGCGCGGTATAAGGTGGACTATCAAGTATTTATTAAAATAGTTGTTTTGTCTGCCGGCCGAGCGGTTTGCGGCGATAGGCCATCGGCTCGAAGGTCCCGGGTTCGAGTCCCGGGTTCGAGTCCCGGCAGGGTCATGTGTGTGGATTTTAACAGCTAAAGGCGAATCGTGACGGGCCAAGTCCAAAGTTACTAAACTGGCCGATATAAAAATAAAGTTGTTTGGTCTATATATTGGTTTCTCTTCTTGGTAATACAATTTGACTAAGACGTTAAATGTTAATTCCTTGCAATTTCTTTTAAATATTTTCTGTAATTATAATATTTTTCTTGTCCCGTAAATGTGACTTAGCTGGCGAAGTCATGGAAATTTTGAAGGATATAAAAATATGTAGGAACTTCAGCCAGATAATTCTTGTATATAAGAGAATCGATTTATTCTACTGTTGACCAAATGCAACGAACAGAATGCTAAGTTCGTTATACAAGTGTAACAAATTAAATTTGAAGTGAATAGAAGGGATTTCTCCAAAGAAAGGTCTTACATGTTCGTAAATAACGTTATTGTTGGAAGAGAATCTCTCCAAGAAACTAACTTGCTTCGTATTTTGAGCCTCATGTCCCTACTTATAACCACACCTTCTATCTTCGTTTATTTCTTTGTTATATATGCGGGTTGGTGTCTTTCGTTATCCTGACAACGGTTTGGAGCGTTCGGAAATTACGAAGAAAACGAATTTCACGAAAATAATTTTCAGCGTTAAGATCGTACATTCCGTGAACTTCGTTATGTATTTCCGAACAAGCCCTTAGTTGTATTGATTTAACACAAACAAGTGATGGTCGCCGTGAGATATCAAAAAGTCTTAACACAGTCATATCTTGCTGTGTACTTCTTCCTTTGCCATTACAAACGATAGCGCTACTAAAAGGAGAAAAAACTAACTAACCAGAAAACGATGTTTAATGAACTTTTACTCCCATAAATTAATTTTTTCTTTCTTAAGAAAATAGTAAACTGTAGTCTAATGAACGTTCTGTAATCGTATGTAATAAATAAATAATTGAGTATAACTTGCTTCTCTTCATGATTCATCTGCAAATTTATCCCATATCTGTGACAGTGACACGCACACACACACACACACAATATATATATATATAAGAGAAACAGCCAAGGAGATAGCAGGTACCAGAAAGAAAAAAGAGAGCAAAATCTCAGAAGAAACTAAGCTCTTGATGAAGAAAAGAAGGGAAATGAAAGAAGAGGAAAATTGCATCAAGAGGATTGAGTACATAGAACTAAATAAAACCTTAAGAAAGAAAATAAGAGAGGATGTACGAAGATATAACGAAAATCTTGTTAAAAATACAATCGAGGAAAACAAGAGCCTGAAGAAAGCCAAACAGCAGCTCATGATAGGGAAAAAGCAAATAATTGCAGTTAAGAGACCAGACGGGACCGTAACCCGAAATAAGGAAGAAATTATAAACATATTTGAAAATCTCTACACAGAATTGTACTACTCCGAGGAAGAGCTAGGAAATGAAGATTCAGAAGAAATTGATGTTGATGTCCCAGACGTAATGAAAGAAGAAGTGGATAAAGTACTTCGAGGGATGAAGAACGGAAAATCACCAGGAGAAGATGGACTCACAGCAGAGATGTTTAAATGGGGAGGTGAAAAGATGAAAGAGAAGTTGCTAAATTATTCTCGATGTGCTTGAGGAAGAGAGAAATACCCTCAAGTTGGAACAATGCCGTTATCATTTTGTTGTACAAGAAAGGGGACAAGGAACGCGTCGAAAACTACAGACCAATTAGTTTACTGTCAGTCCTATACAAAATGTACACCAAAGTTATTTTGAATCGTATTGAACGAGACTTGGATTTTAATCAGGGAAGGGAACAAGCCGGATTTCGTC
>JAGDQP010068595.1:0-11000 GCA_022664845.1 Lepisma saccharinum
CTGGGTTTAGTTACGATAGTTCCGGGCAGTATAGATTCGTAAAATCGTACTACTACCCCCTTTGCATACTAGATAGAGTAGGGTTGTGACCCCTTACTAATCATATATTGCTTTTTTGGTGGATATTCTAAATCCCACGCCTTAGCCAGAGCAATTAAATTCCATATAGATTAATCTTGGGGTACTCAGGGACCTTTACACCTGCTGCCTTTTAATTCGCAGCAATCATCGAAGTTGCTTGCCTCTGTCCATCTCTGAGCCACCTTCAGCATCAGAGTGGTAACTATGAAGCTGCTTCCCTTCACTATAATATTTTTCAAGATTATCTTCCCATAGCTTTTGTAGATCTCTGTACTAACTGCAAGGTAGCTGTACTGGTTTTGGTCCGCCCGGAATATTACCAGTACCCACCATCTCAGGAGGACATTGCCTTTTCTGCCACCTGTAGAGGCTCCTGGTGGAAGATCAGTTACTCCAACCTGGCATTCGTTATTACCAATGTTTCAATGAAATCATAAGTTGAATCAAAGTTTAAGCCTCGTAGGAAATAGGATTTTTGATACTAAGAAAACATTTCTGTTGTGCATTAGACGTACTATTAAGGATTATGTTTCATTTGTAACCTCTAATTTTCCTTTACCTGTATATACTCTGTTTTCCAATTCTTACAAATTTTAGTATTTTCGTTCACCTAATCTTAAGTTGATATCACTTTTTTGCAGGAGATATGAGGGAAAATGGATTATTGCGAAAGTTGTATGATCTTGAAGTAGCCATGGAGCACTAATTCGTGCAAGTGCAACAACGTGTATTTTGTGTGGAGGAGTTTATTTGCACCAACTTCACAGTGTCAGTGCATCGTGCTATCGTGATGAAAATCTCAAATTCCACAATTGATTATTTTTAGTGACGAACTTGAAACTGAATATTTCGTTTTGATTGCGTAGTTTTGAAAGAGTGAAATGCTGATATTGTTGAAATATCACGGCACATATTCACATGAAAGTTTACAAAATTTTGTTTGGCCTTTCTTAGTATGCTTTGGTTAACGCAATTTTTCACTCCCCTCTAGGTATGGATGATTATAAGTGGTGCTGATAAGATGAGGAAGCAAAGACCTGATCTTTACAGACGTGTTTTGGAAAAGGACCTAGATCAAGAGTTGATAGAAACAATAAAAATTGACTTGCC
Source organism: Lepisma saccharinum (assembly GCA_022664845.1). NCBI lineage: Eukaryota > Metazoa > Arthropoda > Insecta > Zygentoma > Lepismatidae > Lepisma > Lepisma saccharinum. The sequence goes on from JAGDQP010068595.1 coordinate 1,192, forward strand.
ACGAACGTTTCCAGACAACATATTTTTTGCAGAAAATCAGGCAGCTCATCAAGAAAAACTGTTCAATATTCTGGTGGCTTATGCACAATCAAACAAACAAGTTGGCTATTGTCAGGTAGGTGGTAATGAAGATTATTGTTGTGTTGGTAAAACTTAGTGTTTGTTTTTAGTATAGGTAGTTGAGTTAAACACTGTTATAGACATAAAGCATTTGTAAAATAGATGCTGTGTTTGAGCATAGCCTAATAATATGCCTACTTCTAAGCATATTGAGCCTTATACACCAGACGTTAAATTGAAGGAAATGGAACGATACATTTAAAAGCATCCAGCTTCCGTGCTAATTGTTCGATAATAATGGTTACAGGTAGTAGGAAAGATACTGAACTAAACATATTTATGTGACGTAGTTGGTCGCCGTGTTACGTTCTGAAAGTGTAGAAGGCGTAATATGAGTCGCATTTCCACTTCCGCCTACTTGTAAACTGTGACAGATCAGAATATCCCTCTTTTGAGTCTGCCCACATACAAATACTTATAGCATTAAAATTGAGCATGAGATGAATCTTATACGGCTTAGTTAAGCGTTATTTCTTAACACTTACTTGATTAGTAATGTTTAAATAATACTAAAAGATTTCATTCTCAACGTGTGAATTCATGTTTACTTAGCCTTTAACACGTCTAATATAAACTACACTTTATCACACAAATGTACAGTTCGTTAATTGTTTTCCTTCTTCCATGAATCTGGCTATTCTTTTCTCTTCCACTTGGCTCAAACCACCAGGTGTATGGCCACTTAACGTTTTAGTTAAAATCTTCTTAATTGGTTAAAACGTTTTAGGGAATTGAAACAATTCAATTCACTTTACATGTTTATGACATATGTGACAATAAACCGTTACTATGGTAACTAAATTGATAAGAATGTCACCCTGACATAATCCCCCTCCTGGTGAGAAAGAAAAAAATAATGATAAAGGCATCAGCATGTTTTCCTTACAATCCAGATATACATTTCATGGCAGACTGTCAACTAATTTGATTGTTTATTTTCATAACAATCTTACCATCTAAATCTGATATTTTGTCATAATAAGCATATTCCATATTGTGCTTACTAATCAGCTGGTATATTTCTTAACATTTGACTTCGTTATGTTTAAATCTAACTCCATTAATAGCTTTGTCGCTTCCTCATACAATCGCTTTACTTGAGTTTCTACAATCCTTTCTTCTTACCCTTCCAATTAGTATTGTGACTTCCTGAACAATAATTACTCTGCTCACAGGTAGAAGCTTTCTTATTATGTTCCATATCGAGCCGCCGTAGCACAGGTAGCATAGCATTGACGTAGCATTCGGGAGTCGTGGGTTCGTTCCCAGCGGCCGACCATCCTGACTGAGGTTCTTCCAGGGTTTTTCCTCAGTCGCACCAGGCAAATGCCTTGATGGCATCTCTAACATAGGCGCTGGCCGACACCTTCCCGAATCCTTTCCCCCACCCAATATCCCGGCCTGAGCCTTAGATGCCTAAAGGGTATCAATAATGTTCAAATTCAAATTCATTATGTCCCATATTAGTATTTACTGCACATACGTCTTGATTTCTTTTATCCATTAACTTCATATTCATTTCATCATTAGATCAATTGTAGTAGTGTGTGTGTATCTTCTAACAAAGACTCTGTTGTCTCCGTAATTTTCTGACTTTACGGGAATTTCCCCTTTTCTTCTTATTTTGAACACATAGATCTTTGTGGTTAATTTTTTCCAAGGATAATTGCCATTCTTCCATAATCATTCATTGACCTACCTACTATTTCATTTGATTTGTTTATCGAGGCATTAGGCAAATTACATTCCGCAGCCTGCACTTGTTTAAGCATTTGTAGTCACTCTGGGTTCAGCCCCCTTCCTAGATTGAAATATCTTACAATGAACTTGAACGTTGCTCCTTGTCAAATCAGTTGACTGTTTCTTATTGAGATAATAACAGCGTTAAATTGTTGTAGGAAGTTTTAATCTAAAATAGCATCATATGAACAGTTCCTGATTGCAAAAACGTTTGTAGGAACTGCAACATAATCATCTATATTAACATCCACAGAAAGTTTTCCTTTTAATTTCCAGATTTCTGTCCCATCAGGAGTTTTTATTTTGGAATGTTCTGTACCGATGATGTTAAGCTTCGCTTAATCATTTGAAAAAATTCAGTTTTCATAATCGAACATGTCAGGAAGAGCTACAGCTTCTATATCTGCTATCTTTATACAAATTGTGTTCAGCTTGTTGCTGTTCCTTTTTACATGTTCCTGAAAAAGCTGTACGTCGCAATGCGAAGAAGTAGGTCGGAAATTTGTTTGTGTTGAAATATTTGTTTGTTTCGTATTTTTTGTTTCATCCACCATGCAAACATCATGTCTCTCTAGATTTCGTTGATTCTGAACATAATTGTTACTCTCACCATACGTTTTCGGTTGTTTATAACACTGTATATTTTTTTCAATATTATTGTAATTTGTTCTAGCATACGGTGTAGTATCATAAGCATTAGTTCTCCTGATGTTACCGTTCCTGTTTGGTAGGGTCATATACTTTATATTCAGCACACCCTTTCCTATTTAGTCTGAACGAATTTAATACGAAATTTTAGCAATCCATCAAGCTATCATATTTTGGAAACATTATTTCTCTTTGTATTTGCATAGGCAACATGCTAGTTATAATTTTGTAAGGATCTTTCTCAGTAATTCTCATCAACCGTCGTAAATCGAGTAATCAATTCCTGAATCTTATCAGAATACTTCTTCACATCCTGCTAATGTATCCTTTTTGACTTAAGTTCTTTCTTTCGGACTTTACTTGATCTTCGCTGCTATACGTGTGTAAAAATAACGGAAAAATCACGATACGATTTTATTTTTCGTGTGTTCATCCAGAATAAACTTTTCGCTAGGCTCTTTTAATCATACTCATTTGCCCATTATCATTAAGTCTTGAGTTTGAAAGATGCATGGTTAACCTTTCCAAATAAGACAGAGGCTCACAATAGCGATCACCCCATTCCACTGAGGAATTGCCTCAAAATCTCTGCTTGTGCTTTTTGACAGTTGTCAAACCAAACTGTCGACAAATCTTTCTTTACTAAGATGGCGATCTTTCGACTGTGGGTCTTCACTATTATCCGGCATGTACTGACTCTGCACATCTTTATCTAATCTTCTGTAGTCACCAGCATCATGACTTCTTTCATCCCGAATAATCGGATGTAAAACAGCATGACCTCGTGCAATGTCTTCCTGTGCCATGGTCAGAACTTCTGGATTGGCTCAATATTTCTTTCAACAAGTATATATCCTGAGTAATTTTATGCAACTCCACGCTTTTTTTTTTTTTTTTTTTTTTTTTTTCATCTTGTCGCTGAAATATTTGCTTACAAAGCAGTATTTCGTGTGCACCAATTTTGAATTTGCTCGGACTGTTCTGCTAACTTGGTACTATTTGCTTTGCTTCACACTCATTGTCTATCCCATCTATACCCTGAGAAATATCTGGAAACTTTTATTGAAAACGTTTCTCCTGTTTCTGAAAAAATGTTTTCTGGGCAGTCAAAATTTCTTGTTTACTTACTTCTGTCAGAGTATTAAATTCAGTCTTGTTCTTCCATGGAACTCGTCAAGCTCATCTTACCTTGAGACACTATCTGAAGTTCATGTTTCTGATGTTTTATTGACTCACGAAATTCATTTTTCTGTACAATTGACGATTTATCAAAGTGATCAATGTAACTTTTCATTTCCAGCAATAGTGCGAGAAGAGACCCATCTTCCTTTTCTTTCCTCTTTTCCTCGTCATCCTTATTTACAATCTGATCATCTAATTACCTTCCTGGACGAGTACGTCTATTATTAGCATCGTCTGCAATACTGTCATCTGTTTGAATTTCTGCAGCTACTGCATCACTGTCAATTTCGTTACTGTCCATCATAGAATTACTTATAACAGCTCATCAATGAACGACAGTAATCAACAAACTAGCTTTAGGTTTGTGTTACGTGGGAAAATGCTCTTGAAGCTGGGTAGCACCAATTATATATGTTACGTTCTGAAAGTGTAGAAGGCGTAATGTAAGTGAAACTGTCACTACTCTATTTCCGGCTACTTGCGTGACATACATTTGTATGACAGATCAGAATATCATTATTTTGAATCTGCGCTCATATAAATACTTATAGCATTAAAATTAAGCATGAGACGAATCTTATATGGCTTAGTTAAGCTTTATTTCTAAACGCTTACTTGATTAGTTATGTTTATAAATAATACTAAAAATTTCATTCTTAACGTGTAAATTCAAGTTTAATTAGCTTTTAATACATCTAATAAACTAAAACACTTTATCACACAAATGTACAACTTGTTGATTTTTTTAGCTTCTTCCATGAATCTGCCTTTTCTTTTCTCTTCTACTTGGCTCAGACCACCAGGTTTATGGCCACTTAACATTTTAGTTAAAATCGTAATTGCTTAAAATGTTTTAAGAAGTTGAAACATTTCACTTCACATTCACTTCTCTTTACATGTTTACGTATATATATATATTTCTATGACAAAAAATTCTTATAACAAACCCTTACTATGGTAACTGTAAATTGATAAGAATGTCAACCTGACAGCCGAAATTTATTGTGTGCGACAAAATCCGGAGGGAAAATGGAAGTTGTATTTATACAGATTTTCAGTGGGCAGTACAGTCTACTTAGGGACGTGAGAGGGAAGGAAGCATACCCAAGAAATTTCTTGGACACAGTTTATGAAGGGGAGGGATACTCGAATTAACGTATATTTAAATGTAACATGTGTGAACGTTCGAGTTACGGATAATGTCGCCTAGTACCGTAAGCGTACAGCTATTACGCCAATCTGACAGGCGGTTTTGCTGTTCAAGGTGAAGAAGATAGAAAACGCAGGTCAAGGGTGTATAACGACGCTTTAAAGGCACGTGAGGAGGAAAATCCACACACTAGCGTCAGGGAATTTGCCTAACGGTTGAACTTTTTCTAGTTCAGCCATTTATTTCCAACAGCAAATGAGGAAACATACCTTTATAAACTGTGTCCAAGAAATTTCTTGGCTATGTTTCCTTCCCTCTCAGGTCCCTAAGTGAAAATAATCATAATATAATTATAATAAAACATGGGTACAGCTTGAACTAATGTAACATCACATATAGCAGCGGGTGGTTGTGTGCAATAACCTGTTGGTTCGTCACCAAAATGAACCCCTACTCTATCGTTCCGTGATGTGTGATGATAAGTGGATTTTGTACCACAATCGCAGGCGAAATTGACACTTTTCCAAAACAAATGATGTCATAAAATGTTTTGTTGTTGGTGTGATAGACAGCACTGGCTGTTGTCCGTTACAAGTTCTTTCTTCCTGGTGACACAATTACTACTGTCATGTAGTGTGCAGAAATTGACGAAATGCACTGACAGTTGTGAAAAAAGCAGCTGCCGTTCGTTAAAGAAAATGCTGCTGTTACTACTACTACTAATACGACGGTGGTGAATATAATGGTGGTGGTCACTAATTACATTAAGTATAGATCAACGAATTGAAAACTTCGTTTTGATTTTATTTTACATTATTTCAGGTTATTAAAACTGGTAAATATTATAGATGCCAAAGAGAACATTCGGTGATTGGAATAAGGAAATCAATCAGAACTGCTAATTTTGGTACCATGCCAGTATTTACCTTGTAGAACAGAAAAACGACCTGTCTGAACAATATTCGACTCCGCTTAACCTCGGCAGTACAGATTTCTAGGCAGCGGCCAAAACCACTACATTAGCCTCGTTTGGGAATTATAAATGCACTTAGCGGAAATAAAACAAGAATATTTGGCCATTTCTAACATAAAGTCGCAGAAAATTAGATTAGGAAATGTACTAAAAGCACCGTTTATCATATAAATGGTGTGTTTTATTAAGCAATTGAGTAAGGTAAGATGAAACCGTTAACTTCAAAAACTTTAACCGGTTCTAGTTTGTACTTTAATAAAAGGCCAAATGAAACTAATTTGATGAATACTCGATATAAACCCATTGATATGATTCAAAATAAGTGATTATGGGTACGCTGCCTAAATTAGCATTTAAGCACACAGAAAATATAATTCCGTCTCTTACAGTAATTTTGTTTTCAGTTCCTTGATTCGATTTGCTATTAAGTCTAAGCCCATTTACAGAAGAAAGAAAGAGCGAAATGGAAAGAGAAAAAGAGAATATTGTCTTTTTGGTATTGAACAATTATTCTTTTGTTTCATTTTATAATGTGTGTTGCTGTGTCTCTCTTTGCAGGGCCTTAATTACATTGCTGGATTGCTGCTTTTAGTCACAAAGGACGAAGAAACTACATTTTGGCTTCTTACTGTGCTTGTTGAAGTAATTCTTCCTTGTTATTACACGAAACATATGGAAGGATTAATAACAGACATTGACGTGTTAGCTGAATTAGTGAGGTAGGCCAACAAGTTTTTGAATGTAATAAGAAATGTGTTGGAAAATATTTACATCTAGTCCATTTGGTGAGTATGGTTCTGTATATCATATATTTACCAGAGAATCACTTATGGAGGTTGTTGCTAATGGCCTAGTAAATCATTTCCGTCGAGGAACTACCACTACCATGTACATAAATTAGATTACTAATATTAAGGACCTACTATAAAGGCAGGTTTAGACGATACAATTTCTCGTACGATGAATCTTAGCGAAAGCAGTGTGCCAGAAAAGAAAAATAATGATGGATTTATACCATAGCATCATGCCCTATTGTAGCATTCTTGCTTTTACACTCTGGCACTACTGCTAATCGTAAGATTCATCGTAGCATAAATGTTGTCGTCTAAAGCGGCCTTTACACACATTCATGTAAAATGCTTAAATGAACACACCACACAACTTGATGCAACATTGTTTGGTTATGAAGAGGTAGGTGATTCTCTACAACCCTCACGCATCCCCCTCATGGAAGGGTTTGTGCCTAGTTGTTAAATGTCTTAAGTGTGCAATAGATTCATGTTTACCTGGAATTCCTTGTAAATCTTATTGTCATTAGAGAAGTGAAGCAATTTCTGATAATCTTAAGAAATATTCTAATATTGCAGTGTAAATTACCTATACATTTTATGCTACCTTATGTTCTATAAATAATGTAGGTAGATTTTGTATAAATAAAAGAGATGTATCTTGTTTCTCTAGTGTCTTTCTTACTAAATAATGATTAGTAATCACTTTTCAGTTCTTATACTGTGAAAAACGTGTTCAGCACCGACAAAAAACATAAAATGACACCTCACATGCCAAGGCAATGCGTTTTTAATAGGCACTATTTTTCGAGATAGTGAAATCCAAGATGGCGTCAATATTCCAAAATGGCAACTCGCAGAGACTATCACCCAAAACTTTCTTCGTTACTAGACCAGTAGCTCCAAATGAGCGATTCTCTTGTAAATGTATGCAGAACCATCCTCAGCTGTTGTGTTAATCACAAAAAGATGAATAAAAAAAGCAAATACTTTTAACGTGAAATTTTGTATTTAATGTAAATCCAGAAGTAGTTCTCATTTCAGAAAGTTGTAACCCTGGAACGATGTTCTTTTGTTATTTTTTTTTTTATTTTTTTTTATTATGTAACAAGTTTATAAGCTCGTATACATAACTTGGCAGCCAAGTGATTTCTTTGCCAACTATAAAATAGCACCTAAGGAAATAGTGGCTGTTGTGTTTCTTGGGAAGAAAATAGCCCTGATGGCAACAAGCTTTCATTCATTAATTGTGAAAACATAAAAATTCATTTACAAATAGAATAAACTTAATGAGTAGTATTATACGAAGTACTTTTCACACGTTTATTAACACAGAGTAATTGTCGTATTTCGACTTCTAAAGCCATTAGAAGAGAAAGAAAAACAAAGAAACGTCACATAGTCGAAATACTAAAGATTAGCGAAAGAACGGTGGTAGTGTAACTTGAATTTTATTTAAGACCTTTTGGCATCTTTGGCTCAGGCCGAAGGGTGATAGAGTTTGTCACCTTTTGGACGACGTATCAATTTCTGAAACAGTTAACTCAAACATCCCATAAGTATCGAGTGGGTGGTGGAAGATTATGTGTTAAATTTAATTTAAGACGTTTAGGAAACTTTTGGCTCAGTCCATATGGATGATGATGGAATAATTAAGTGGCAGAACCCCGACAAAACTAACACACGGTGTATGTCCACCACAAAGCCCACATGGCTCGACCAGGGATCGAACCGAGGACTCCACGCACCAGAGGTCTTTTCCACTGAGCTACCGCGGCCCAATTCTGTATTGAAAATGTGTGGAAATTGATAGAGAATGAGGATGTGGGTAACTCATCTGGTGCACAGAAAGGGGGCGGGGAGCAACGGACATATAAGGGATGTTTAGAATTATACAAGGTTTACGCCAGGTTACATTTTTGCTCTCAAACCGTGAATGAAGGTTACTTTCCCAAGGCGGCGTTCTGAGCTGAGGTGTGGGTCGTAGAAAGCAGAATGTGGATTTCAGCAACAAAGATAAAAACTTGTGTTTTGCGATCGCGTGTGAAAGGAGACTTGAGCATCGTGTTTGTTGGTGGTGCAAAAATGGCGAAGTTTGTTAATTCGAATGTTGAGAGGTCATCCTGTTTTTCCCACATAACAGCATCACCTAATGTGCAGGTTAGGATGTAAAGAACGTTATGAATGGTACATGTACCCTTGGGACTTAAGTCCTGCCCAGTACAATATTCATAACGATCGTAGAAGGCGGGTAGGTTAGACCTCATCTGTGTCTTGCATATGTGGATGTCGGTTGGGGGAAGCCGGCGGACGAATTAATACAGACTAAGATATTTGTATGGCGTGTGGGGGTGGTGCTGAAAAACTAATTTCGGCTTAGCGGGAAATACTGTCTGGTGCGCAGGTAAGATTAGAGAATGTGGAAGAAGGAATGCAAGATTTCTTCATACCTTGGTTACTTTAGAATGGAACTAGATGATTAGGGCAGGTGGATTCAGATTTATGCTCTGAGTTCAATGTGCTATGATGCACGTCGATTTCTGTATTGTTACAAAGTTAGGTGAGTGTTCTCTGTTAACAGTAGTTACTTGGAGGCGTTGGCTGTAGGTTTTCGTTGCATAAGTGCTGGAACTCGGGCGTTGTTCTTTAAGGGCAAGGGAGAAAGGAGTAGTGTAAGTGTGGCAAGGATATGAACTCGAGTAGTGTAAGTATTGCATGTGATTGGTTGGTTTTAGGTAAATTGATGTGATTTTTTTTGTCGTTGTTGTTGTTCTTGGAATGTGTTGAGTTTGGTTTCACCATTGACCGTACGGTGAAGACGTCATCTAAGAACCAGATTAAAATTAGTGGAGTTAAAGGTTGAGCTTTGTAGGAAATCGTGTTTAGGCTTGCCATAACAGGTTGGCATAGCAAGAACCCATGACTGTGCCTCGGATTTGAATGTAATGTTTCCTGTAGAATGTGAAGTTGTTACAGATGAGAACTAGATTGATCAAATTTAGGATAGCTTGGAAATGGAACATGCAATTTAGATATGTGATTGACGAAGAACCCCAAAGCTGCTTGACCATAAGCATGAAGACAGTTACTTGAGTTAAGTTTATGGCTGAAGTGCAGTAGCAGGAAAGGGATTTCCTCGTAAAATTTAATTTTAAAGTTACTGACACTATGCACTAGACAAGCATAGAAATCTTCTCAAAACTGCATT
>JAGDQP010068597.1:0-10999 GCA_022664845.1 Lepisma saccharinum
TTATTTTATCAGGTACTTATTTGGAAAGAAGCTATTTTTCTCTGTCGGAAATTTGGTTGAAGAATACGAAACACTAACTACAGAAAGAAAACATGTCCAAAAAATACCAAAATTAAGTTATTTGAATTCATAGCCTATTTATACAAATTTAACATGTAGTGCATATACAACAAGATGCGTTGTAAAGTATTACTGTGTGATGATACTTTGAGAGTGGCATCTACTGTAGAAACTATAGTACTGCAGTAGTTTCTTTTATATCTTTAACTACGGGAACTACCGCACAGATGGTGCTGGCTGTTATTTCATTATTAGCCATCTTCTTTCTTCTACTTCTGAGTCTTTTCTAATCAACTATGTTTTTCACCAAATTTTATTATATTGTAGTTTGTGTACTAACGTCTTGGAGATAACAATATATTCTATATATCATGTGTATTTACAGACTTAACTGTGTAACTCTTCAATATAACTCTTAATAAACAATAAGAATAAAAAATAAAAATTCAGATCAGTAGAAAATAGCCAATGGGATATTTTTAAATCATAAAATTGCATTATATAGCAAAACCAAACCAAAATTCTGTGCGAATTTAAGGTAAAATAAAGAACTGTCAGTTCTTGTATTCTGTCCATTTCTATGAATCTAAACTGTAAATAATAAGAAATACCCCAGTAGTCGAGTGGTTTCGTTACTTGTCTTGTAATTAATGGGTCTAATGGATTGGGATTAATGGAATAGGGGCACATTGAACACAGTGTTTTTAATACACTTTAAATTGTACATCCCGTCCTTAGAACGTATTCGTTCAATGGAAAAAAATGCAATACCACTGTTAATTCACCTTTTCCAGGATCCTACGTGACAATACACAAATCATCGTCATCATCACATGATCAATAGTCAACACTTTGATATTTTACATAATTTGTTTTTGTTATACAGGTTGACAATTAAAAATCCGGCAATCAGTATTCCGGTTCTTTAATTTTTCCGGTATGAATGTCGGAGCGCATTTGAAAATTTACCGCGTTGACGTACCATTGTTTTCTGAAGGTTCCATTTATGTTTTGACGGCTCTGTATTGCAGAATCAGACGTTTGGCCGTGCTAACTGCGTCTGCGCACAGTAGGATTTACCTGACACGCATGTTCGGTTTTTTTTACCAAAGAATGACAATGCATTAGCTGAATTTAACGTTTTGGTGTTTTTATCTAACTTTTTTTTTCGCTTATTGATATTAAAAACCTTTTAAACTGAATGTTAATAAAGTTAAAAATTAATTAACAAGTGAAAAATATAAATTAAAAACTGATCTTTATAAAGTTCCAAAGAACTAAATTTGCTTTTCATTTGGTGTTTATGGTTTTCTTTCTTTAAAGTACTTTAGAGGTAGTCCGTCTTGTTAAACACGCAGGGTGTCCCATCTTAATCCCACCACTGGAATATTTTAAAGTTCTGAAAGAAAATGCAAAATGTGTGCAATGGAACATGTACCGATAGAGGGGGCACAGCCTTCCATGTGCAATAAAGCGATATCACGTGCATAGTGTTGCCACCTCAACAAAAACATGTATTTTTTCAAATGGGATGAAGGTGTAATACTTTTGGAAGTGATAGTATGGGCCATGATAAACAAAATAGTTTATATGAACATGGGTCAAATTCTGGTTCGTTTTGGATATACAGTGATTCCAACTTGGAACCAAAAATCAACGCCTGTGAAAGAAAACGAATAATTCTCAATAAATCAAAAACGACTCCTTAAATGAAAATTTAGTTTGTAGTAATTTGTGTGTAATAACATGGTGGATATCATTATTGAAAACACGATGTCACCTGGTTTCAATGTTGCCAACCCGGTATAGCATTTAAGTTTTTCAAATGGCACTACGCTGTCGCGAAAACCTTTCTGTCTTATCCACAGTTTGCAACACTGCGATCTGTGCTTTATGTATGTTTTTGTCATTATTAGAGAATGCAAAATTGCTAATAATACAACATAGTGCCATTTGAAAAATGTAAACGCTATACCGGGTTGGCAACAGTGAGAACCTGGTGACATCCTGTTTTCAATCCTGATATCCACCATGTTGTTACATACAAATTACGGCAAACGAAATTTTCATTCAATGAGTCGTTTCTGATTTATTGAAAATTCATTCATAGTCTTCGCATGTTACGCGTTGATTTTGGGTTCAAAGTTGGAATCACTGTATCTCCAAACTTTTTTGTTTATCATGGCTCATACTATCACCTCCGAAAGTATTGAACCTTCATCCTATTTCAAAAAAAAATATATAAGTTTTTGTTGAGGTGGCAATACTGTGCGTGTGGCATTGCTCTGTTGTACATGGAAGGCTATCACCCACCCACCTCTGTCGGTACATGTTCCACTGCAAACTTTTTGTATTTTCTTTCAGAACTTTCCAATATTCCAGTGGTGGGATTAAATAAAATGGGACATCCTGTATACAGCATATAATTATATACATAAAAAGCTTGGAATTTTCGAAAATTCGGCAACCTCATATCAAGAGGTTGACGGATTTTTTATTGTCAGTCTGTATAATATTTGAGTAGGGCATATATTAACGTGCTCAAATAAGAAATAGTACCTTCTAATGGTCTTTTCACACGTACCGATATATTCGCTGCCAGCTAGGACTCCAATATAGCGTGGATCAACATGTAATGCTTTTAGACTAGATATTTTCACACATATACAATAAAATGCGATCATTTGTAACCTATAGCGAAATATCTGAAGAACCTGTGATATTGTATACTCAGAAAACGATAAATTAAAATATGGTGCGCATTCACAAAATCTTGTTAATACCGTTTATCAAAATCCAACAAACGATAAGTTAGTGACTTTTCTTAGTTTTAGTAGTAGCCGAGAGAGTTTATTTATAATATATCTACCTTGATTTAGTTAACGTTTCCCCATTTTTGTCGGACAAAAATGAAAAATACAAGGAGAAAGTACTGAAGAAGATTTGTTAATATTTTGAAAGTGAATTCTATATTTCACTGGTGAAAATAAATTTCTGAAGTATAAAATTAGAATTTACTGCAAAAGTTTTTTCTTTCTTTAACGGAGATTTATTTTCTTATTTCTGAATATCAGAAACATCATCATGTATGAACTAGCAATAGTTACAGATTCAGAAAGATACGGTATGACACTCTCCTTCTGCGATAAATGTTGTTGAGCGTGTTACATCATGATACGATGATTTTCCAGCAGGAAAGTCAACGATTTCAACGTCCATGGGTAAAGTGAAGCCGTGATGGTTTTTCAATGCATTTCACAGGATAAAATTGACGTCCAAATGACAGTACCTATAGTTTAGCCTGGGCTTCGAACTATTTGTATCTCCGCCAAGAATGGACCCCAGGCCTCGATTATTACAAGTTACCGTTATCGGAGATGCCTACAATAAATATCGTTACTTGTGTAAACGCCCTAAGGCTTCAGAATTTTCAGAATAAATATTCTTTTCTTAGCGCTTTGTGAAATCTGGTAGTGCCATTTTATAGTTTCGGAAACAAGAGAAACTTTTTTTATATATACTAGAAATATGGCGATATAGAATAGAAGAACGTATTAAAAGTAGCTTGAATGGAAGATATACTGAAATATTATATATGAGAATGGAAGATATCTAAAGGGACCTGTCTCATTGTACCAAAAATTGGAGATTGGATGTTAAGTCGATCACAGTGAATATCATTGTCGTGATGACCGCCGAGAAAGAAATAGAACCTAATGTCTATGTAACAGTCAGTAACAGCAATCTTTATAGACTCTTAGACAATAGTGGCCACATCTTCTAAGGCCTACTTATAGATAGAAATCGATTACTGCTGCCATACTAAATTCTGTAAATTAACCGTGTCACGATTCCTTAACCGGAAGTGCTATTTTATTCACGGTTAAGAATAAAATTACACTTCCGGTTAATGTACAGAATTTTGGACTGTACCATTAGATTTTCCTACTCCAGTAGGCCTTACTTGTTGGTTGGTACCGTTTAGACTCGTCCACCATTACCTTGAGTTTATTATTACTGACTGATATACAGACACCAGACCTTAGTTCGCTTTCGATATTCCCAACGTCAATGATATTGTCTGCATTCGATTTAGCGTAAAACCCTGAGGTAGATAGGCTTAAGAAAAGAAATCGGTTTCCATCTGATCTCCAATTGTCAACACAATAACGCATAACCCTTTTGGTTTGTTAACGCCTTGTTGTTATGCAACCCAAACGTCACTGTTGTTTAGCAGACGTGTATACCTATTTTATTTCTGCACCATTGTTCGGGTAACTTTTAAGCTTTAAATGTTCATTAAAATATTGTGTTCATAAAGTCATGGTGCGCTTACAAACGTTCATATTGTAACGGTAGAGACATGAAGCAAAACACCCAATCAAAGATGAATTTTCAAAGTTTTGATTTCTTCTGTTCATTGAAGTAAAACTGGGTTCTTCTCATAGTCTTGCAAATATAAGAACGACAAGAACACCAAGACTCGCGTAATACTATACCATGCTTGCCACTCAATTGTAGAAACCTCTCCACTGTCCCCTACCGAACGGTAGAAGATAAAGCGATCAAATTTTGCTCCATTTGGAACATGTTTTGTATATTTACCCGTGTTTCGCAAATTTTACAGTGTTAGACCAATTTTGGGATAGTACTTTTATCCACACAAGCAAGGAAGATTTTCAGGAAATAAAATGCTTCATCTCTTACGGAAATATAATTTGACATTGCATTATTTCAGTCCGAAAATTATTTCCCAGTTGTATATTAATCGACAATATATTAGTAGTGCGTACACTAATCTTAAGGCCCTGAAAAGAACGTATGAGGATGGTATTTCGTCAATTTCCTTACAAGTAATTGAGTTGAGCGAGTTTTAACATTTGTATTTGATAATATTAGTAGTACAGCGCCATCTAGGAAAGCTGGTTTCTTTTGGAACTTCATGGAAAGCGATTTGAGCTTATCCAAGTGTGCAACTGAGACAACAGACAAGGACATGACCAATCTCCAATATCTAATATATATTTTTTTCAGTGTGCATCCAAAGTATGATCTCTAATTTCTATTGCAAAAAAGCTTTAGAAATGTGATCAGTATGCCAAATTTGTTGTCTGTATCCATCACTTCTTCGGTGATATTAAACTTTGAACGTGACATATGAACCTAGAGAAAGTGATATAAAGAGCTCAGGGCAATAACTTTTATCCCTCATATTAGCCTATATGCCTAATCATTAAATTAAGTAACAATATCATCAAATTAGATAGCATGTCATCTAGTGGCATAGCTAAGATTTTTGGCATCCGAGGCGAGAATATCTTTGTGCCCCTCTCTTCGTATTATCAACCAATCCTACTCAAGAACTGTTGTTTATAATTGGGCACAACATGTGCAAGTATAGCCAATAACCCTTGCATTTTGACGCTATTAAAGAAATTAGGGGCTTAGTGGAAAAACGGCGTATCCCTCAAAACCCGCGAAAATGAGATTTCTGTATATTTGTATTTCTAGGTTTCTCTCCTGATAAAGCATCATGGTGTGTGAGTGTACGGAACAGACTGGATATATGAAAGAACAAGAAAAAAAAAGTCCCGAAGACTTGAGTGGAAAAATGACGTATCCTCTGTTAGCGCTAGGTAGTTAGCGGAAAACAGAGATACGCCATTTTTCCACTAAGCCTTTGTGTTACTATTTTATGCTACTTCAATAAAACACACAAAAAAATGTAATCGGGAATTATGGAGATATATTTGCTTACACATATACAATGTCAAAAGATCTTTTTTCAAATCTTATTTGGCCTCTCATTGGTTAAAAACGAGAAAGGTAATGACTCAGCCTCCATAGTCCAGGTGGTAACATCACAGACTTCAGATTGGCAATGGGTTCGAATCCCGTGGCCAACTGTTCTAACTGAGCCTTTCCAGGCTGATGCCGGGATGGTACCTTAAGAAAGGCTCTGTCCAATACCTTCCGCGTCCTCTATTATACTCCATCCCGGCCTGAGCCAAAGATACTAGAAGTCCATAAATAAATTCAATTTAATTCAATACAAGAAAATTAATGAAGAATATACGGGAAGTTTATGTGAATTCAAACTCTTGCTGAGCTAGAAAGTATCCATTGCTTTTACCTTCTTGCAAGCATATTTATTGTTTGAATTTATTTATTTTTAGAACACTGTATCGTCTAAGAAAGGAATATAAATGGTGTAGTAAATTATTTATCTGATTTGTAATTGTTGATAAATGTGTTCTCAGTGTTATAAAAAAGAAATCAGCAGCTTTCGTCGAAAATAGTCACGTAACTATCTGCGTGGAAAGTTACTAACGATAATCAGCATACTATTTAGTTTGCAAGAATACTCTAATAAAGAATATTTAGGTATACTTTGACGATTATTTATTATCACATTATTATTAATATAGATTATTGTTATGTCCATATTAATTAAAATTCTTAAGTGTAATCAGTCAATATTATTTTCGACTGTATCGTTACCACTAATCAAGAAATATAAAAGCAAACGAGAAATTTTGGAAGAATTCTTTGTTAAATTGTTAAAAACAAAAGGTTTCTCATTTTCATCAGTATCATTAACTAAAATACATATGCGACCAGGCAACCAATTTTTTTAATAAAAAAAAAATTGGCTAAAATTTTTAAATAGTGCGTAACATTATATTCCGTTTGTCTCACTGGCTTGTTAATACCATTGTTACTGCGGTGAATTTGTCAAGTATACCTTATGGATTAACTGTGAAACAGTTTTTAATAATGATGTTTCCGCCAGTGCAAGACAACTAGAATTCAAGAGTTACTGCAGAAGAAAACTATAACTTTGGGGGTTGGGGGAAATGGGAGGCACCAACGTTTCAAACCATTTGAATTCGATAGGGTAACACTTTCAACAGTTTTAATTGGACTTAATTTATTTATGGGCTTTAGACATCTCAAGTTAAGGCGCGGATAGAGATGGGGAAAGGATGTTGGAAGGTAATCAACCAGACTCTAGTTTGTAGATACCATCCGGATATTTGCCTGGTGTCAATAACGAAATATCCTGGAGAAAACTCATTCAAAATGGACCCCCCTCTGAGATCGTTCCCAGGGTCTGCTGATTACTAAGCCAATGTTCTACCATCTAAGTGGATGACCTGGATTACAGTTAATTGATTCTACCATGTCCCAAAAATAAATAAATTAATAAATCCAGGTCGTCCACGAACTATGTACATTCTACGTAAGGTGCTTACAGTAAGAACTCTACGGCAGAATCTTACACTTTCTTTAAAACTACAGAGTACTGCTTCGTATTATTAATACAGGCAGTCAAGGGATCTTTCTAGACGTGGTAATAAGAGTGAATTTAAAGCGTTGCACTCAATTAAAATAGTTCGGTATGTTGAAACCTTCCAATGTCTTCCATTGATAAAATGACGCCTGAGTTCAAGTCCCATCAAGGGAAGCAATAGAGTATGATTGATAGCATTCATTCCAAATATGTCCAAACCTGACGAAGTGATATTTTAAAAACGTATTGAGTTAGCAACACTGTATAAATTCTGCCATTGCAATGACAACTTGTGGATGTTTGTATTGTCTATTTCATGACTGTTAATTGTTATATGAATTGCATAAATGAATTTGAAGATATTTGGGTATAATTTGTAAATGTTGTCACACATAAAACTTGGGAATTCTCCCGACTTTCATGTATGCCCGTCTTGTACTCTGCTGTTAAAAACATTTCATACAAACATTAAATCAGATAATGTAACAGATGAGATGGGTCTCGCGTCACTCGACTACTCTTTAAGACACACTCCCCTCCTAAGATTTAACCATGGTCTTCCCTCAGTCTCAACCCATTAACAGATCATCTGCTTGTTTTTCCCCCCACTCCTTTGCTTTCATCTTGTGTGCTCTGTGAGAGATAGCATGTTAGCACGACATGACTATACCTTCGATGGATCTCTAACCAGTAGATTTCTGTAGAGTAATATTTTCTTTTAGAAGAACATGTTTCTAATACACTGAAAAAGAGTGATTTCTTTTACATTATAAAAAGCCTTCCTTTCTCATTTCTAAAGAATACATTACATAATTTTGTGAATACATAGTAAATTTCAAACATTACTTGAACACATTTTGTCAGGCAAGTACGTGTGTACGAAAAAATGTATTGCTAGATTAGAAAAGACTTTGGCAGGAGTTGGGTTAGACTCAGGAATGTCTCGGGTGATAGATTATTCCCAGATAACAGAGTAAACTTCGTTCAAACTTATGTCATGTCAAGCGTAAAACGTACATCAAGCTTTTCATGGTAAGATTGCAAACTTAAATCAAGCTTGAATCATGCTTATTAATTGGCACTTGGCAAGCAAGCTTGCTGCAAGCTTGCTGCAAGCTTGCCATATAAAGGTTGTCACATCAAGCGTGAAAGAAGCTTGCCGTTAAAATCTTAATCTAAACTAAGCATAAAAGGGCTCAAGTACAAGGTCAGGAACATATTACCATCATCGTATGTGGATGACAATACGGGAGTGAATATTAATATTAAAAATACAATAATCGTTACCGTAAACAACTTGTCATTCCAGTAAAACACAACTGCATATTAATTTATTTTGACAAACTAGAGGAAAAACACAATATGAAAATTCAAGCAAGGACGAAACGGTGCGATGTACACTGTATTTCTCTACAGTGGCAACACTAACCAAATAGCACACAAACGTTGGAAACAGTGGATTCAACATTAGCTCCATTATGTAATTTTAACGCTGTATATATACCTAAATGTCCACTTATTTAACGGTGTTCGACGTTAGAATCAACGAAGTCTTCATCGTCAAGCAGTGGATTGATGAACAAACATGTTTTGGAATCGTTTCTTTACTGTTGTATTTGCCCACACCTATTCAACGGCTCAAAACCACCAAAAGAGAGCATTGAATTTCTTGCCGGAGAGATAGTTACTGTATTCGTCCATTTCTTTCACGTTGATATATTAACTTCGTTTATAAATTTTTCACGCGTCTGCAGTGAGGTTTGAAGCTGGAACTTTCCGCATTCGTCGTTTGCAGATCGTCACTCTAACCACTCGGCTACGAAGGATCTTCATAGTGATTAATACTTTACAACTTCTTTTATGTTACGAAAACTTTCTCTGTAGTAAAAGGCATAGAGTATAGAGTATAGTGTAGTGTATAGAGTAAGGTGACCATATTATTCCAGTGATATCGGGAAGAATCGGAATAATTCCACTTCTTTCTTTGTGAACTTTAAATTTGGATACATTTTCTTCCCCCACCACCGCTACATGAAAGATTACTCCATTCTTAATACTTTTAACCATACTTCTTCAATTTGGAGTTTAGAAATGAACCTTTAAGTCAAACAAAAAATTGTTAACATGATTTTAGAAAAGAGAAATAACAACAACAAAAATCAAAGATTTAACGAAAAAGTACAAAATACAAAATTAGGTTCCCAGAAAAGAGTATGTCTGGTAAACCTAGACAGAAGTCGTTTTCGAATGTCTCTTTGCAATAAAAATAATAAAAAATTTCGAAGCATTTTTATTCTTCAAACCGATGAGACAAATAGCCGGGGATAAACGCCTTAATCCGGGGAAACTTCCCGGCAATTTGAGATAAAAGGTCACCCTAGTATATGCTGGAATTTGATACTAGGATTACCGTGGAAGCTGCTTCGTTGATTTTTTCTCCCCTCCCAACATATCATATAATTGACAACATTGCTAAAAGATGGCAGTGCAGTAAGATGGTATTACTTTCGAGGTTAGGGTAACGTCGTATATGCCCACCTGATTAACGGTTCATCCTATGTTTAATAATGGTTGAAAAGATGGGAGAGAAATAAAAAAGATGAGTCGGGATGGGAGACAAAATCAACGAAGCCGCTTCCACAGCTGTAATACAAGATAAAATCAACAATCGAAGTCCAGCCTATACACATGCCTTTTACTTCAGATAAACTCTTCGTAACCTACAAGGAATAGTTAAATATTAATTAATCACTATGAAAATCCTTCGTTACCGAGTGGTCAGAGTAACGAGCTTCAAAACCCGCTGCAGACACGTGGCAAATTTATAAACGAAGTTAATATATCAACGTGAAAGAAATGTACGAAGACAGTCTCTCCGCCAAGCGGTTCAATGCTCTCTTTTGACCAAATAAAAAAGGTGGTTTTGAGCCGTTGAAGAGGTGGGGAAATCCAACCTTCAAAACCGTTTGCAATATACATGGTTCGTTGTCCACCTTTTGACGATGAAGACTACGTTGATTCTAAACGTTGAATAAACCGTTGAACAGGCGCACATTTAGGTACATATGCAACATTAAAATTACGTAGCGGGACTAGCGTTGATTCTACCGTTTTCCAACGTTTGTGTGTTACTGGGGTAGCGGGAAAATATATCTACACAACTGACTACGTTAATCTTGTCATACTGAACTTAGTACTGTCAATTTTAACCTTAAATCAAGTTTGTTACATTAATCGTAACTAAACAGACGAAAATAAAATGAAAATTAAGCTTGCCTTAATCTTGCATACTATGTGGGTTGATCTACGTTCAATATTTTTCTCATAATTTAATTGAAATAAAAGATTGAATGCAAAAGTTAGTAAGGAGGAGTTTTTCAATATAGATTTTAAACAGGAAGTGTTGATAAGATATCTTCAAGAAGTACGGAACAAGCTTTTGAACCTCACCTACAGAAAACTATGATAATCTCCTCACACTTCTTCTTCACATTGCTTATCACTCTGACCTACAAAAATTTAGATAACTTTAATATCAATTTATGGCAGAAAGTGTAATGTAAGTGCATTTAAAAGAAAATGCAGAGGGAAGAAAATATTCGTACCTTTTAGTAATAACACATGACAGTTTTCTTCCTTCGTTAA
>JAGDQP010068598.1:0-10999 GCA_022664845.1 Lepisma saccharinum
GAGATGAACTACTGGAAAGAGTCCCGGCTGAGCTCGACCTTTGAGATAGATACTTAGTATCCCCAAAATCCAAATCGTCGGACTGTATGGATGGAGACAGTGAACCTGCGAGTTCAATAGTAGCACCTACGTCTACATCGATCTCTTCTACCGTAAATTGGATCTCCGCACTTTTGTCACCTAACGACTAAGCAGTCGAAACTTCTGTACCAGACTCCCCCGAGTTCCCCTGCTGGGACTCAGGAATGCACTGTGCACCAAGAGAAGATTCCTTTGCAAAACTGTCCTCGACTTTATGAGCACTTAAGGGATGGAAAACAGCACTACTGTCCTTAATTAAAGCTTTATCTGGATTCTCCACGTGACCAGTGCTTGGCAACTGGTCCCCCTGTTCACCTTGAGAGTTTGGATCACTTACCTTATCTTCACCAGATACTAGACCCAAATTACCCGTAGCACTTGCACTAGGAAGCGTCAAAGAGGAACCTGGTAGGGGATCCGCTGTTCTCTCACTACTGGCCGACCGTGTCCTTGCTCCAATTAGCGGGAAATCCCACGCGGTAAATAACGGCTTCCAGTTATCTTCCTTTTGCAGATTGACTGGTCGTTGGACCTTTGGTGGAAGCGTGGAAGTTACTCGTGCCGGCTCACCCTACTCCGGGAAGACTGAGTTTTCCGCACTGTTTACACACTTGTGAAAATTCTTGTGTAAAAAATTGCACAGGATATTTACCGATGACCGAATATACCGGCAAAACGACTTGGTTGCGGCGAATATGTATTATACGTCTGCCTGTATAGCAATGATCATTAAATATGTTGATCGGAAAATTTTGGTCTATCCACTTTTATTACAGTACCATATTTTGACATGTGGTCTCCTACTAAATCATCTGGGAAATATTGCGGCAATGATGCAATATTTATTTGCGAAACTTCTTAGTGAACTTTGGTAATTGGCAAAGTATAACGAATGCTATTGAACTCGAAAACAACTTGTCCTTTGGTTTGTGATAAGATACGTTGAATTGTCACTTCTGAATCGCACTGGATAAAAACTGTTTTTAAGTAAGCATCAGGTTCGATCTGCGTAACTTCTTCCAGCGCCAGTTGTAACACTTGTGCGATACTTTTATGTAGATCAATCATGGACGGTCGACCTGGAACTTGATGTAAGTTGATTTTCAATCTTAACTATCGACAAAAGTACTCCATGTAACTGGAAGTTCTGTTATCGTCACTTAACAATCCGAAAGAAAAGATTGGGAGCTATTCAACTAACTCCCCTATTAACTTCACGGCGCAATCAGACACTTGCTCACGAACAACCTGCCACTACCTCACCACACCGTGAACTGTTGTGTACCCCATGTTGATTACTGTGACGTAGTACTTTCCGACATTAGCGATGAGTTGGCTCACCGCCTTCAGAGGATTCAGAATTCATGTGTAAGATTTATCTTTAACCTGAAATATTCAAACCATTTAACACCTTTCTATCGAAAGCTATCCTTTCTAAAATTAGACGAGCGACGAGCTTCGCACACAGGAGTACTATTATTTAAAACAATGCGTGCTAAAAAGCCCAGTTATATTTTTCAACATTTTCAATCTCTTAATGTCCGTCATGGACACAATACAAGATCAGAAACCAACATGTTATTATCTATCCCACCAACATAACTCTCTAACTTCTTTAACAAATCCTTCACAGTTACCTCTATTCGCATTTGGAACAGCATACCGGATTACCTTAAGGAATCAGAGACAGTGAAATGCTTCAAGAAGTCGATGGAAAAATATATATTGTCAAGAATCGATTAAAGCCCCCAAACTCCACCTGACAGCTTTCATTTGATAAATAACAAAATTTTAGTAAGTACATAACTTTCTCCAGTATGGTATAGTGTCTACACGATCAGTTTATGTTAAAATCTGTGGAGTACCGATATTTGTCTGTATATTACTGTTTCATATCGTTTTGTATATATATATATATATATATGTAACTAGTACAAAGGAAAGCCGGAAAGGCAATTTAAGATAAACTTAAGACAAATGAAGGAGAAAAAAAGGATAATACTTACAGCTTACTTTCGCATTAGTTCACACATAATCACATGTACACATAAAAATGTCACTATATTTCGTCTATTGGACGATATAATGATGCTATGGACTCATGGTGGAAAGAGTCTCAACACAAGAGTTGTTCAGTCCTAGAACAACTGAACCAATTCCGTGTTCTCCAGTTCACCTGGTCCATTTCCGACAAAAGAGTGACATTCCTTGAGGTGGACATCACCTTAGAAAACAACACTCTGACCACTTCCGTTCACATAAAACCCACCAACCATATGCAATATTTACACTACTCAAGTTCCCATCCTTACCACACCAAGAAAGCGATTCCTTTCTCCCTTGCCCTCAGAGGACAACGCCTGAATTCCACCACCTCTGCTGCTGAAACTTACAACCAACGCCTCCAGGAGGCTCTAATCAACCGAGGCTACCCTTGTAACCTTGTAACTAAACAGATCCGCCGTGCATCCTCACACACTCAACCCACTCAAAAATCCAACCCACCGACTCTAATCACCCAGTTCCATTCTAAACCAACCAAGGCCAAACAAATCCTACACTCTATTTTCACATTCTCCAATCTGACCCACACACAAGATCAATATTCCCCACCAAACCTAGATTAGTTTTTCAACATCAACCTATTCTTAGAAACATCTTGGTCCGTACGAATCCCTCCCTGCCACCACACCAAACCGGCGCACAGGCATTCCAGAGACCCAAATGTGAGGTCTGCTCCATTTTCATCACTTCTCCCACAATCACTATCAATACTGCTAATGGTCGGTACACCCTCAATCCCAAGGGTACATGCAACACCCCTAATGTTATATACATCCTAACCTGCAAGTTCTGGGATACCTTTCATGTGGGAGAAACAAGTTGTGCTCTTAATATTCAAATTAATAACCATCGTCACTTCTATGCTATCAACAAACCGGACGCCCCAGTATCCTTGCACACCGAGTCCCACAATACCAATTTTGATCTATCTTTCTTGGTTGCCATAATCTACATTTACCCCCTACAACCAGCACCTCAACACCCCGTCTGTGGGAGAATGCCTCTATTCACGATTTGAGCGCGAAAATAAAACCTGGCCTTAACCTTCAATAACTCTAAGCTCCCCCTTTTCCTCTGTATTTTCTACACATTTCCATCCACGATCCCACCTTGTACTTACACGCTACAGCAGTTGTTCTCCAGTTTTGATGCTTTGTCCGCTACGTGTAGCCACTGTCTCATCAAATTTGTACTTTGCGAACACGTGAACTTCGCTCTCTTCCTCTATACTTGAAAAAGTGTGAATACACGAAATATAGTGACTTTTTTATGTGAATATGTGTGATCTAATGCGAAAGTAAGCTGTAAGTACTATCCTTTCTTCTCCTTCATTTGTCTTAAATTAACCTATATACATACTTATTTTTAGGTGAAACTTTCTTTCCTTTATTATTATTATTATTATTTCGTTATTTTGTTCTTGTATAAAACATTGTAGCATGGTCAAGTGGTAGATAAGGCTTTTTCAGCCTTAACATCACCATGTAAAAGAAGCCAATAAACTAAACCATATTAAAACAGAAAAAAAAAGAAAAAAGATTACCTTCTTTGTATTTGTCCTAGAGACTTCAATACTGTTTTATGGTATTCAGAATAAAATGAGTTATCGTCTGGCGTGAAACGTATAAACCGCAGAGTACCAGGTTAGGTACAGATTTCGCTCTTCGAAGAATTACAGAATTCCGAATACAACCTGCTATTTCACCACCGGGCCAACCCTTAATTGTGACAAAAATTGTTGTACAGATAGCTGGTAACATGTACTTGCACCATGCGAAAATTCTGATGGAGAAACAAGAAGAAGTGGATGAAAAATATGTTTACGTTAATAGAACTATGCCAGAACACATTGCGCGTACCTATTTGTATTTTGTAAGCATACAAAACTGTCAAATGCTTATTGTTTTATAGAATAAAGCAAAGTCTGGATATGAACTCTGAATATTCTTGTGCACAATAGGTAGATGTAAGACAAATTACTAACAAAAGGACACAAAAATTATTAGTGATTAAATATCAAAATGTAAGTTGCCTACTTCAGGATTCATTTAAGTTTTGATGTTAACTTCTTATACATGGTTGAAATTAATGCACTTGTCTCAGTTTATATAAGTTCTTCCTGTTATTGTACTGATGTCAATTTCGAGTGCAATATACCATTTGTCAGTATATGCATATGCAAAATAATTGTTCAGGGAAGGAAGTGTTGGAGATTCTGCGGATGAAATAGAACCAAAGCAGGAAGATATACTGAACTGCTTAGTGAAAAGCGCTCGGAGAGGTCACTACGAACAATAGTCAAGCCAAGAAAAATATGATGTCTTTAATGTTGTGCTTGCAATGGCCTCTGGTGCTTTAATTTGATTTTTCACTGGCCATTGTAGGCTGCCTTTGGCCACAAGCCTTTTCACCGTGCCATCTATCCCTGACTTTCCATGGCTTGTAGTGAAAAAGCTCCACTTCGCTTTCATGTGATAGTCGTCTTCATGATGGCATAAATTTACGAATGTGTGAACTAAGTAGTAGTAGTAAATTTAGGAATGTCTTACAGTTCTTGTACCGTGCAGCACACCCATCAGTGAAATACTACACTCTGTTCTAGGATACTTTTCTTTGATGTGTACCAAATAAGCTTCTGTGACTGGAACACCACTGGAACATCATGGTCTATGTCATCGGATAGAATGCAGACGCTTGCACTTTGCGCATCTTTAACATATGCAACAGTTGGTGTGAAGGGTACATTTTAATCCACTTTTCTCCGTTCTCCACTAGAGGTTTTGGTATGGTGAAGTACATGTTACCAGCTATCTGTACAACATTTTTTGTCACAATTAAGGGTGGTGAAATACCAGATTGAATTCGAAATCCTGTAATTTTTCAAAGAGCGAGATCTGTACCTGACCTGCTACTCTTCAGTTTATACATTTCACGCCAGATGATAGCTCATTTTATTCTGAATACCATAAAATAAAACTGAAGTCTCTGAAATATACAAAGAAAGTTACCTCTTTTTTTTTTCTATTTTAGTATGGGCGTCGCGCGCACGTTTTGGGCCATTTTTGCCACAACTTTAAACCTTCATAACCTTTGAACCCCATCATCGATTTCATTACAATTTACATCTTTGAAATCAGTATCAGCAATTCTCTTCACATACCAAGTTTCATCGAAATCTGAGATGGTGTGGTGACATGCAGTGGATGATCTGACTTGAAATGACCCCAATTTAAACATTTTCGGCATTAACTGTGATGCACAAGTATGCTTGTTTTTAGTAGAAATCAACTGAAAATAATAGAAATAAAGACACGGAGAGTAATTTTATCAAAACAGGACTGATCTTAATGTTTTACCTTCTGTAACGACAAACTTCCAACACGCAAACCATTTCGCCCCCTTAACCTAGGGGATTCCTCATGTGACAGTAATTTTAAACATTGTCTATTATGACAGTACGCCCTTGTATCTACTTGAATAAAGAAAAACACAGCTTTCTGACATAGCTGATATACTTTAATAACAAAAAGAAACTAAAATGTCACAGTTTCGGAAGTTATACCATCACGTTCTTCAGACTTCACTCTACAAATCAAAAGCTCTGTTTTTCTTTATTACTCCTTGTCGTTCAAAATGCCGTAATCCAACCTAATCTAGGGTTGAAACAATAAGAATAAAATAATAATAATAATTACGCACGAGGTAAAGGGGCGGAAATCTTGGCGTATTGGAAATTCTATCATTACAGAGAGTAAAACTTTGAGTCGTTTTGAAATCACTACATAAACAATGAACTTATTGTTGAATAAATTAAACGAATTAACTTCCACTGATTGATATAATATTTTAGAATTTGAATTTTATTGTTGATTCTTGAATACTGCTTTAGAATGAAAAGAAATTATGATTGCCATAATACAAACACATTAAGAGAATTTGATATCTTTTATTAAAGTGTCGTTACCAGTAATTAATCAATCAATCCAAGACAAGGCCATGTTCCAAAAACCTTGTAAGTAAAATTTCAACGAAATTATAAAACTGAACTAAATGAACTGTGTACGCTCGAAAATAAATATATATATAAACCGCAATGGTAAAAGAAACGCACTGCAAGAAATCGCAAAGTGACTTGTGGCGTATTATACAAGAGTGTAATGTTCTCTGTACAACAGACAGAAAACTATAATCAAAACCGTATATGTAACGCAGAAGACTGCTTTGCTTCTAAAACTTACGAAGTGCAATTCCCCAACGTAATCTAACCGTGTCTGTTTTAATGAGCGAAGCATCGCCATCAACACCATTTGACTACTATTTTCCTCAGTGCTTTGTACAGAAGAAAAACAAAATTAGAGCGTACCTTACGAGACGCATTCCAGAAGACACTTTAGTAATTTACTCTATTTTAGTTACTCTCGTGATTTGGCGTTAAACGTACTTCAAATGTTGTAGCTTTTTTCTATTTCGGATGCATCGAATAAGGAATGTGAGTGCAAAGGCATACACACTCTTTTGCAGAAGCGTTTCTTTTACGTAGGAATCGAGGAATTTTCTACAGTCAACAGCAATATATCTGATTCAAAATATTTAAGTTTTCTCATGAAAAAGAAAGGTAAGGTATGAACAATGCATGTACAGAAATTAGTTAAATGTAGGATGGCAACACTGAGTCGAGGGAACTAATTTACTACCATCTCATGAAGAGATCAGGATATAGTACTACCCGTTACACACGGGATTGCCGCTGTTTACGTGGTGGCGCTAATGTAGTCAAAAGTGACTCAGTCGCTGACTGTGTGAGAGACGACAGTGTTGGAACGTACAATATCCGAAATAACCTACACCGAGCGGCCATAGCTCAATTAGTAGAGAGTTCGCTTGGTAATCGGAAGGTCCTGGGCAGTGTTCGATTTGTTTTAAATCACGAAGGCTGGGGGGATGTCCTAAAACTTGTGGGTGATTGTACGTTTCAACATACTGCATTTTTGGGTAGAAATAGATTTTATCCCCGGTTGGAATGATATTCAGAATCAACAACCGGAGATTATATCCTCACATCACTATTTTCTGCTTGTGTTCAGGATTTTGCATGTAGTTGAAACTTTCTGCTGCCTTTTTGAAGTCATGTTGTACATTCGTCACCGTTGTCATACTTTTCCTAAGGTTCTTAACATCGCCTTTTGTAGAGGAAAGAATGATTTTTATTTATTTTTTTACTTACCAGAAATTTTATACATTATTTATAGTAGGGGCGGTCGAATGGCGGACTCAGAACCCCGAAAATTTTTATCCCGGAACTCCACGTTTTAATACAAATTTAAATTTATTTGTGACCTTTTGGTACACTTGGCTCACGCAGGGTTTGATACGATATTCAATAATAATGTGTGAATTGATTATATGAACACACTTTACTAGTTGAAAAAAAAAATGTAATGTGAATTCATTTCTTTTTTTTTATTCTTTTTGTAATTACACAACTATACGGAGTAACTAATAACCACACTCTTACTGTCCTGTTTCATTTATTTATACTGATCCACCGTAGCTCAGTGGTAGAGCGTTGGTGTAGCAATCGGGAGGTCGTGTGTTCGGTCCCAGGGGCCGACCATCCTGACTGAGTTTTTTCTGTCACATCAGGCAAATTCCGGGATGGCATCTTCAACATATGTCCTGGTCGATACTTTCCCGAATCCTTTTCCCTCCGCTAGCCCGACCTGGACCTCAGATGCCTAAAGACCATAAATAAAATTAAAATTTACTTTAATTTAATGGCATATAGGCACCTATGGCTCGGGCCGGGATGCGAGATGGAACCGTTCAGGGCTTAAGTTAAATGTACCAACCCGGAATTTGCATGGTGTGATTCAATGCTGGTTCTATAAGTTTTCCTATGGGGGACAAAGTTAACTTTTGCCGCCCCTTCCACCTCTCTTTTGCCGACCTTTCCATTGTTTTTCTTAGCCAAACAACACGACCGGCCGACGCGACGGCCATAACATTATCTCGCATACGTAGTGTACTTTTGTTAACTTCTCTGAAGCCTGTCGTGGCTTCACTATTACTAACTCCAGTAAGACAGAAGACCTGTCTATCTGACTTGAATCGCGGTTTTGAATTTTAAAGATGAAAGTAGGTTGTATGGAATAACATGGAAAAATGTCTTAGCGCGCTGGTATTGAAATTTTGAACACTTTTAGTTCAATTTCAATTCAATAAGCAATTTTACTTCCTTTTTTAAGAGCTTTTATTTTTTATTCTTAGCTGCTTGCCGCCCCTAAGCGTGCCGCCTGGGGTGCTTCCCCCTTCCCCCCCCTTAGATCCGGCACTGGTGTGATTGACGAAAACCTCAGTCAGGATGGTCTGCCGCTGGTATATAACAGAAGATGTCTTGAATACGAAGTCAACACTCTATTATCTAAGCTACGGCCGCTTGGTCTTACTGTTGGCCTAATGTCTTATACAGAGTTGATTAACTATCTGGATCACGAAGCTTTTTTATTGAGATATTACCATTCATACAGTCCTCAGAAGAAAGTTATTAGAGACCCCTCTATTATATGTATTCCTTTACTCCCTTTACTCTACGAGGAGCTTTCATTCGATGTCTCCATTTTATGAAAGCAAACACACGTAACACGGCGCCAGAGATCACCGATCGCTTTGACCTAAGATTATTTCATCTCTCTCAGCACGTAGGGCCTCGGAAGATGGAACTATTTTGCGTAGACTTCAGGCATACGTAGAACAGAACGGGAACTTCCCGATTTTGAGTGTGTGTGTGTGTGAGAGAGAGAGAGTGGGGGAGTGGGGGGAGAGAGAGAGAAGGAAAGAAAGAGAAGGAAAGAGACAGAAAGCGGAAGGGTTAGCAACTGTTGCTGCACACACCCATATCGAGGGAGGGAGGGGGAGAGAGAGAGAGAGAGAAAGATTAAACACTGAACCTGACACCCATGAATAATTAATATCTTTGCCTCTGACTTTTATAGTATGTAGCAGGATTTTTCTTCTTCTAACAGTTATCGTGGACTAAATGACTACTGTATACGTCAGTAACTTCATCGATACAATATCTGAATACAATCATATTCAGAAAACGGGGGAGAACACAACACTAAGCAAAATGAGTGTGTAAGCAAACAAGCAATAAGAATAAGCTGATGTGTTGGATCGTTGGATAGCAACAGATTGCTGGCTTGGTTATTAGCTTGATTACCTGTGTGCACTTTCTATACTCAGAATCATAGGTTCGCTTTCCACCTACACCAGCGTTACTCAACCTTTTTTCATCCTTCGACCCATAAAAACATGACCGTTGATCTGCTGTATTTGATAATAAAAATCCTAATTACATCATTCAAAACTATTCAACAAATTACATTATTTTAGTAGACCCTAATTATAAAAACAATAAGCAAAATAAAATATCGTCTACGAAATTTATTAGTTTTATCCTACAAACCCTAGTTAAATGTATTTTTTCACCTTCTCTTGCGATCCCCTTACACACAACTCACGACGCCTCTGGAGGTCGCGACCTCCACGTTGAGAAACCCTGACCTACTCCAATATAATTTTCTTTCAAAATCGTAAAATACTTTATTCATTTGATTAGATGCATTTGGGATACATACACCAACTTCATTTGTAAAACTCCAACTTACCATAGAAAGTAGGAGGAATGCAGCTCGTATTTTGGAACCATTATTCTGCTACACAGAAATTGCTTCTTTGTTCATGCAATGCGGCCTGATATAAGTTTACTTAAAGAATTGCAATTCAAAAATAGTATTACCAAAATCAAGATGCCAGCGATATTCCTTAGGTGAGAACAATGGATTTAGAACGAGCAAGAACAAGAAAGTTCCGTTAATTTACCTGTCCACCTGGTATGTTCTTTCTGTTATACACCTTAAAATATTGGACCTCTTAATTTTGATTCCTCCACCTGTAATGGAGGCTAGCGCCTAAACGAAAACAGGTACAGAGAAACTGACTTGAAGTTTCGGTTCAGCGATCTCGATTTATCCGGCCGTTTCTGATTTGGTGTTTTAAATTGGCAGATCATTTTTAAGAATTCATGCAAGTGATTAAATTACAGTAAAGCAGATAGAGAGTCACTGACCTCAAGTTTGACGTCAGCAAATATGACATCGATAACTGCTCCTTTCTAAACATTTTGATATAATTATTAGACTAAACCTTGAAATGGTTAACCCTCATTAAAGGAATGGTAATCGTTCTCAGATTTCTTTGTATTTGACAGTAATCAAATTAACACGTGCACGCGACGCAGCGCGCACGGCCACGAAGACATCAGGTAGACAGGTTTTAAGCTCAACTCTTACCGAAATAAAAGCAAAGTAAAAGTTTAAAACTGATTTTTGTTTCCGTTACAGTGTTTCGTGCATTTATGAGCTAATCTTCTATTGACTACAATTCTGTTATATTCTATACATATGAAAACATTTTGTATAATTTGTTAAAAGTTTCAAAAACAGTATTTAACGTCCCAAGTGTGCATAAGTGAAACTTTATCGCTAATGATCACAGACATAGCAACATCGCTGTATTATAATTTATTTTATGGCCAATAATAACAAAAGAATAGTTTTAATTAGTTTTATTCACAAATTTTTCACTACATCACGATTAGATATACAAACATTATTTTCTTCACAAAGATCAGTACTCTAAAACTGCACTAATAAACTCATCGTATTAAAACCCGCGCAGTGGTCACTCATCTTGTTGCAAGGTTGCCACATAGCTCAATTTCTGGACTTAAACTTTCTAAGAGCTGCGCTCAGATTATAATTGACTGAGTGTATATTACTGTCAGCTTATCCCA
>JAGDQP010068599.1:0-10999 GCA_022664845.1 Lepisma saccharinum
CAAATTATGCTTTTTAATCACGTAGTTCTTTTAAATTACGCTTTTTAGCCATACAATTCTTATAAATCATGCTTTCAGTCATGAAATTCTTATAAATCACGCTTTTTATTCACGTAATTCTTTTAAATTACGATTCTAGCCACGCAGTCCTTTAAATTACGCTTTGTAGTCACGCAATTCCTATAAGTGTGGCTTTTATTCAAGTAATACTAATAAATCACTCTTTTTATTCACGTAATTCTTTCAAATTATGCTTTTTAATCAAGTAGTTCTTTTCAATTACGTTTTTTAGCCATGCAATTCTTATAAGTCATGCTCTCAGTCATGCAATTCTTATAAGTCACGCTTTCTAGTATGTAATTCTTATAATTCACACATTTTAGTCACGTGATTCTTATAAATCGCGCTTTTTATTCACGTATTCTTTTAAATCAAGCTTTTTAACTACGTAATTCTTTTAAATTACGCTTTTTAGTCACGTAATTCTTATAAATCACGCTCCTGAGTCACGTAATTCTTATAAATCATGCTTTTTAGGCACGTAATTCTTATAAATCAAGCCTTTTAGTCACGTAATTCTTATAAATTATGTTCTTTGGATAAGCAAATTTATAAATATCAGAAGTATCAATTCTTTTAGTGCATTTACGATAAAGGTGAATATTTCAAAACTATTTTATCTATTATATTTTTTAGTTTCATTTCCACATAAAACAAAACATCCCACCGTCTACGAATACCCAACAGAATAATGAAGAAATGTGCCTGGACTTTGACTTTTATTTATTTCTGAGACTAACCACATAGCTATACTGTTGTTTCTGTAAACGTACATTTTTTTTTTTTTTACAAAAATGAGACTTTTTATAATTTACATCAAGTCTTTATATGTAGAACTACAATTATAACATCCAGAATTACACAGTAAAATGACATAAGCCCTGTTCTTCGATCCCTTTTTCTGCTGCAACTAATCGCTTTCAAAACAGAAGAATTTTTTTAAAGGTATTTCAGAGCTGAGACTGTCATTATACGTATATTTTAAAATTACCTAATATCGAGAGCATTTGTGCGTAGGCTTAGATGCCGTTAACGCATTTTTATATGCAGGATCTAGTGCTAAAGCGAATCAAGGTAGGTAGATTAGATGTGCATATAATACATACACATACATATGCACATCCAGATACATACACACAGAGAGAGAGAAATGTATATGTATTCGAGACTAAGCAATTCGACAATGGCTATACAACATCAGAACATATAATGTGTGTGTGTGTGCTGAATATAGGCTGTGAAACAATACCACTTTGTTGAGCAGTCGAGTGCAACAGGGTGTTGTCATATCAATGAGCCGCCTGCGGGCACTTATTCACGTTCTAACTCAATTACAATTGACCAATCACGAGCAGTATTTCCATCACAATAACAGAGCGTTGCATGAACATACGAGTGGTAGCGCTTGTCCTCTCCCCTCTCCCCCAACACTTGTCTATGAAACACACACATACATACGCATATATACACACATAGGAAATATATATATATGTCTCTCCCTCTCTCCACTCCTCTCTTTATGTCTCTGCCTACACAACACACATACATATATACCCACACATACGCACACACGCACAAATGTATTGGCTCTGTGTATTGCGTGGTTTCCTGTATTGTGTTTACTTATGTTATATTAAACCCCTAAGGTGCAAAGAGACACTTTCCTATTCTCTTCCCCTTCTCCGTCATGTGATTGGTTGTCAAATTTATGGAGAATTGGCAGTCGTGTCCAATATGCACGCCAACAAAAGCTGTAATCCTAGCTCTCTTGTATTATCTGGAACAAAGGACCTGATTTTCAGTGGTTTAGATAACGAACTTAGTGATTTTTTTATGAGGTTTACCATCCTGACATTCAGTTATTGGGAAAAACATATAACCGATACAAGGTATCGAACTTCAGGGCTTTTTGTTAAGATATCAGCACAGTAATAATTGCTTATAATTAACAAGCTGGATAATCAGAAGAATATGGTTTAAATCCGTTTATAATCATAACTTTATAGAGGAAAATAGAAAGGAAATTTTCATGTTGCAATAATACAAAATGGCAGAAAAAAAGCAGTATACATTTCCAATCACCGTGGCGGTTAACAAGAATCGAACTCGGAATCTTCTGCCTTCAAATCGTGTAATTTATCAACTCAGATGTAAGGAAGAGGACAAATAAGTATAAATGTAGGGCGCACCCAATGACAACGTACTGAACTGCGTAGAGTAAAGCGACAATGTAGAAGTGAAGTCGAAGAAATTAGTAAAAATTCTGTCCAAATTTACAGAAGTGGATGCAGGAGGATAGTGATCCTTAAAAAGGTCATCTAGTAAAATTACACGTAAGGACACTTATGACGAAACAGTCTTGAGACATATTCACGCCATCTTCCTCTCAGATCTTAATCCAGTGGGAGCAACTAGTTGTCTATAGAAACTGGTTTCATTGATTATTATATTACAACCATAGAAACGTTAAAAGAAAATGGATCAACGTCTGAAACACCTAGGCTTATAAAACTCATTAAGGTTAGTGTGTGTAAAGCAACAATCTCTAACGATAGATGGCAGCACTACCTCTGTATGTGTCTAATGTACTTTTTTTTTTCGTTCCACAAAATTGAAATGCTGCTTCTTCAAATTCAAAGCATAACCTTTCCGAGAAGAAGGTTCATAACCATTTCTAGAGTTGCTATTCGTGCCGAATTTTTATTTTCGTTTTTGTTCATTGTTGAAAGAGTTTCCTTGTTATACGTTTGTATATTCTCTACAACAATAAAGAGATTTCAACAATAAACAAAAAAGAAAATAAATAATCGACACGGATTAAACTTTTGAAATGGTTATGTAATTTCTTTTCTGAAAGTTTGAACTCTCTAGACTTGAATTTGTAGAAACAGCATTGCAATTTCGTGTAACGATAACAATACATTCGGGGCTTGGTGCTGCCATCTAGGATTACAGATCGTTGATTTTACAGTAACCTTAATCGACAACGTTTGATAACTATCTTCAAATATTAGGTGTTAATTCTCCTTGCTCCCTGTAAAGAAAAAAAACACTATAAAAGAGAGAGGATTGTTGTTAATCTCTTGGCTAGACGAGTCTTTAGTCCTTTAAAAGAAGATTTTTTTGAGTGAAACGTTAGATTTAACAGAGATTCAACCTTAGAGAGAATCTCCTACATGGTGTATTCATATATGTATCTTAGAAGACACAGCGTGGGTGAGGACAACGAAATATGATATAGTAATTGTATTTTCCGTCAGACATAAATTAATTCCAAATGAAAAATTTAATGAAGTTGGCTTCTGTTCAAGGGGATTGTTCTTATATGCGTTGTCTGTTTCTGAAGGGTATTATGGTTGGCTAAGTTGACAGTTGCTTATGCTGAGCGTCGGCATTGTCTTGTGATCCAAGCTTTTCGTTTCTTTTCCTTCTCTCCCCTTTTTCAGGTTTTCAGCCGGAAACTATGAAACAGAACTCCTTCATCTTTGCTCCGTCTTCTTTTCGCTCTTTGTTTCCTCACCTTTCCCCACTATTTCACGAGGTTTATATTGTTAATATTCTTGTTCCTGCATCCACGAACAAGATCTTCATTTTCTTCAAGGAGGTACTTTTTTATTTATAAATAAAATACTTATATTTTTCTCCGAAGAAAGGTTATAGTACTTACTACAAATTTATATGACAATTTATCTATTTGTATAATTTTTACAATTAATTTAAGTGATAGAGTCAATAAGGGACCTATACTGCGTACTGTTGCGTTTCGCACTGCTAAAATATATTGTGAAAGTTGTTACTTTTGTGCATATTTTCTATACAATAAAAAGCTAAAATGTATTACGTATAATTAAAAATAATATTTACAGCAGTACCTATTTCCACTCCTATAACGAGGTAAATTTGCAGCGATCTAACATCGGAATCAAGTCATCACAAATTTTATAACGTTCCTGGAGGGACACGTAGGTTCGAGCTCGTATTCCCGTCAATCCTGGTAGTAGTTTTCCAGATTTTCTTTTGTTTCACCAAGCAAATGTTATGAAGTCAGGTAAATGTAAAAAGTAAAATTAAAATACATTTTTAAATATATACTTTACTTAAACAATTCGTACTAAAAAGTAAAAAAAAAAAAAACTAATTTTGTTTATGCATGACTAAAAAGGAAAGCATGGAGTACGCCAATTCAAGAACCGATAAAGTGACTGTATATGTGAGCGCGCCGCGTGCTTTTCTTTTTTAGTCTCACATAAACAAAATCATTTTTTTTTTACTTTTTAGTACGAATTGTTAAGAAAACTTCTTTTTAGTTTTTTTTTTTCGCGCTAATTCGGTGCTCGAATACTTTTTCTCCAGTTAATGTTTTGTGACCCCAATTCTAAACTGTTCTGCAACCATCAAGTGCAACATCATTGTAGGCTAGTATTTATTATAAGTTCATACTAAAAATATTAAAATATGCTTTAAAAATATATAAATATATAGAAATATATGAAAGTAACAATAGAATATTGTCACCCGACTTACGTCGCTGTGCAAATTTTCATTGTTGTACGACGTCGGGAAATGAGTTAAATTAACGTTACAAGATTAAGATTAAAATATTCATTGTGCGATGCGCAAGAGCAGTGAACGCCGCACGGGGGATGTAGAGAAAGCGCTACACATATTCTTTACCTACGGCACGAAGTGAGGTAAGATAAAGAGTCCTACGCTCGACCGCCTTTACCTCCCAAGGTGGGCAAGGAGTTCCAAGGACACTGTGGTACTCAATTTTATAAGAAGCTGAGTGCACCTTAGATCGCCAGGCACTAAAGCACTAAAGAAAAGTCTGCAGCGTTCTGGTCGTGATTTGAACCCGAACTACCCGATTCGTAGTCACGCCCGCTATCGCATGTGGTACCTCCTGACCACTATTTGTTTACATTCTTCCTCCCAGAAATGTTATCACTAAGACACGCCATGTAACAGACGTAGGATATAGTATTTGGTCCATAAATGTTTTTATTAAAACTTTAAATTGCGTTTTTAAACGTTAACAAATGTTTATTCTTTCTTCTGTAATCTTGAAAGTATAACAACAAAGTGGACAAGAATTTGCCCGGAGAAGAGACTGAACCAACCTCTGCCGACATTTAGCTATAAAATCTTAACCAATGACTGGTTGATAATAAGACTTGATAAACTTATTAAACACACAATTATTTCAACTATACAGAAGTTCTTTTTTTTTTTGAAAATGTGTTTTATAGAGAAAATGGCGCCCAAATATGGTGAACCTTTTTAAAACAACCAAACGTTCTAAACAATGCGGAAGAGAGTAACCAAATCCGAAATATTAAAATGTCAGATTTTTTTCTTCAAAGTTGTCAGAATTTCTGTACACCCTGTTCAAAACGACGTGAAGTAATGTTTTTACATCACAAACAAGATACAAATATCTGTCGTATAAAAAAGAATGGCTTTATGTTAATTATAATTTCAAAGTTTTGATTTATCAAAAGTGGTATACAGAAGCTACAACGATTTGAGAACAGTAACTGTAGGAAGAAATTCCTTGGTAGATTCCTTTTTGAAATCACCCTTGAAAGTTATCAACCTGTCGTTATGAAGCGTCAAGTGGGTCATCTAACTCTCAGGCGTTCCTGACGACTTTTCTATATATACCGGACATAGGAAAAATAGCAGGTGATTCACTAGCATTAAAGGACTAAAATTATAAGAAAAAATCGCAAATTTTAACAAAATGTATTATTTCGGAGTACAGGCTGTGCAAAGTTAGTGTTGCGTCGTAACAAATGATGGCATCTACTTGAGTAATGACCCAAGACGTGTCGCTATAGTACAATACAATCGAGGTCGTATTCAATACGAGTACATCTATTTAAATAAAGTTTGTGGATCAAGAATGCTACTAAAATGAGATTTCTGACCATAGATAGAAAATAGGTGTCATATTCTTAATAGAAAACCCTTAATCATAAACTTCGTTCAAATAGATCTATTGAGTACGATATCTTGAGAGCTCAATGAGCTACTAGAATCGAAAAAGCCTCTTTTAACTGTTTAGGGTAGTAATGACATTTGACATTTAAGTAAGAAAGCTATCCACCTGTACAATACGCACGTACAGTGAACGACGAATGGGGGATGTGGAGGTAGTGCTCCACATATTCTCGACCTACTGTACGAAGCGAGGTGGGGTGGTCAGTCCCACGCTTGACAGCCCTTACCTTCCCAAGTTGCCCAAGAATTCTAAGGACACTCTGGTAATCAGTTTTATAGGATGCTGAGTGCACCTTAGAGCGCCATGCATGGGAACACTCCGAGAAAAGTCTCCAGCGTCTTGGCCGGGATTTGAACCCGGGCCGTCAGATTCGTAGTCAGACGCGCTACCGCTTGAGCCACGGCGACTCTTATGGCATTTAAGTAGGGTATAAA
The DNA here is from genome assembly GCA_022664845.1 of Lepisma saccharinum. Taxonomy (NCBI): domain Eukaryota; kingdom Metazoa; phylum Arthropoda; class Insecta; order Zygentoma; family Lepismatidae; genus Lepisma; species Lepisma saccharinum. Next base: position 6,499 of record JAGDQP010068599.1, read on the forward strand.
AATCAGACTGTGTTTCGTATCACACGTTGATACTAAATATATCTGTCAGTCTCTATGCTACATGCTCGATAAACATAAAAATATGAACTTGAACATGAAATGATTATTCCAAAGATATATATTTTTTTAATGTTAAGAACTCAGTTACTGAATTTAGTGATTAAACAATCGAGTTCGAGTATTCATTTAACTTCAAAATACGTGATCAAAGAAATGGACATTATATGATTCGACAAGGAAGCTAATATTATATATTGAAACTGTAAGTTTAATAATATTCGATTCTTTTTTGAAAGAAAAGAAAAACAAATGAGTGTTCTTCAGTTTCGTTGCCAAGTTAAAAAAAAAAATCGGAAAAATAGTGAAGAGGGAGGCTGGGAGAGAAATCTGCAACCATTCGAGGGAGCGTCAAGCGGGCGGGAACAGTGAGGAAGGAGGAGGTGAGCCGTATTTGCCCGGAAGAACAATTCCCAGCGGGCCCACGGGAAATCCGCTTCAACCAAAAGCCTCAACCCTGGAGACTTGAAATCTGGACTCGAATGGAAACTCCACGTTCTTTAGAGAGACGCATGCGTAGATATATTACCGCTTCCGTCCTATAATTATCCTGTGGCCTCCCTACCTACCCACTAAACTTACACCCCTTACTCGATGTTCCAGTTCCCTGTATATATATGTATATATATAAAATATATGACAGCGAATATTTGTCATTATTTAAAAAAAATAACCGCCCCTGTTCATCTTGCGTCAACACCACTTGATATTTGTTTACATATATACGGTAGAGGGATGTATGTATGTGTATGAATGTGGTCATGTGAGCCGGATTGTATAAACACGCTTTCACAAGTAAACAATCGACCTTCTTGTCTATAAACAAATAAATATTGTTTTAACGACACGTTATATAAATAATAACAAAGCCAGAAAACTAAAGCATAAACAATAGTTAAAAGCTATTATTTTTGCAAATTATATGTAATTGTAGGCACTCAGAATATAATTTATATACATAAATAAAAACATGAATGTTGGTACCTTACACAAGCACACACAAATTCTGTATACCTGAAAGCCAGAACCGCGTAAGTCACAAATATTTTTATTTCGAGGAAAAAGAAAAAAAAACTTCTTCCTTTCAATGTAAACTAAATGGACAAATTACATAATATATTTACTTTTTTACATTATTTAAAATGTTTACAATAAGAAACATGCAACTATTATATGAGGCCTTCCCAGGGGTGTAGCCACAGAGGACACATGGGGAAGACGTGCCCACAAATGAAAATTGGGATCGTACAGTATACACTGTTTCAGGCACTTCGTACACGATATCTGTAGGTCAGTCTATGTGAAATCTTCCAGCTTGGCTGCTCGACCCCTTTCAAAAAATCCTCATTTTAATATTTTCCCTTATATAAGAATACTTCAAAACGAGTATTATTTTTATACCAATCTATTTATTAATGGCCGCCAATTTTGTATTGCGGCTCACACGAAATTTGTGTTAGCACTGCACGTTTACTGAAAATTTAGCATATTGGGAGGTGAATATTGTACTTACGTGCATTCGCGGTTTTTTCTTGGACAAACATTGTAATAAAACTATTCTTTGCTTTAGAAGTTCTCTTTTATTATTTATTTATATACGAAGAAAACCGGAAACCATGGTAAACGGGAAAATGCAGATCTACATTAGATGTTGGTGAACCAAATACGAACCTTACAACCTGCTTGCTGAAACTAGCCCTTTGATGATGCAACAGTATACGATGTTGAGTGGAATTACTCGTATTTTATGGTATGTCTTAAGTATTTGGATATCTTTATTTATCTTTTAAATAAGTATGCTGGGAATTTATGAAGCTACTTCCGAAGACCTAGCATATTTATTTGATGGCGCAGTCTGCTTTAAAGAAGAACCTAAGCGCCCTACGAGGAAGTCATTTCAACATACAAGCTTTACAGTAATTTATGTTATTTTAGCATTTCTTGGAAGAGAGTATTCTAATTACATGTGGTTATTTATGTTCATCAGTATGGTTGTAAGTTTAACGAAAAAAATAACATATCTATTTATTAATACTTTCTTTAAGGGGAATTTCTTCAAAAGGTGCAACTATTATCCTTTGTGTCGGGAGATTAAATATATGGATTATCCTCTAATTGTGATGATATTTCACCCTTACTAATGACATTATCTTGTGAGGAAAGGAAAATAACATTTTTAGTGGATTCGGGAGCTGCCGCTTCAATCATAGATAAACAAGAATATAATCAATATTTTTCTCATATTATCTTAGAGAACCATTTCATCTTAGATAACAAGTTAAGGAGGAGTTTAAAACAGCTGCAATGTCAAGGAATAATACAACCAACAGAGTTTACTAAATGGGCAACATTTTTGGTAATTGTAAAGAAAAAGAATGGTGAGATCCGACTTTGTTTGGATTTTAAAAATACATTAAATAAAGTGGTAGATAAGATGATGTATCCATTGCCTAAGATTGAAGAAATATTGCATAAGCTTCATGGAGCAAGTATTTTTACTGTATTAGATTTACGGAAGGCTTATCTACAGTTAGAAGTTGCAGAAGAATCACAAAAATATCTGAGCATTAGTACACCCTGGGGCCAGTATTTGCAAAAACACAAAAGCTTTACCCATAGTACAAACGCGAAGCATTGGGAGTTATTTTGGCTTTAAAAAGTTTCCACAATTACATATACGGTAAACGAATAACTTTATGGACTGATTCCATTCCGGTTAAACTACTTTTTAGCGAAAAAGAAAAACTATTCCATCGACCGCAGCGCCAAGATTACAACGATGGTGCCTATTTGTAGTATCTTATGAAATGGAATTCGTTTACTCCAAAGAAATTCAAGTTGCCGATTATCTAGCTAGAATGCCTGTATCAACTGAATTTGACGATGAAAACGACATGTCAGCCTTTTTGTTAGAGTTTACAAATACCTTTCTGACATTGCAAGAAGTAAATGGAGCAACTAAGAACGATACAGTTTTACAACAGGTCATTCAGTGGTGTAGAAATGGTTGGCCAAATAAGATTCCAAACAATTTTAAACAGACTGAGATCGCAATTATTATTATTATTTATTTATTTTTTCAATCCGTCATTTAATAACTATTGAACATGACTGCTTATGGAAAGGTCAACTATTACTTTTACCAGCGAACATAAGAACACATTTTGTGAACATCTTACACAAGGAGCATTGGGGTGAGAGTAAGATGAATTTGACAGCTAAAGAGTCGGTATGGAGGAAGAAATTCATATCAAAGGATAACATTTTAACGGTTGTTTATCAACTCGAAGAAAACCATCCAAAATATATTATCGTTCCTGGCCAAAAGCAATCTATCCTTTACAACGAATACATATTGATTTCGCTAACTGGAAAGGTATTAATTGTTTTATATGTGTTGATGCCTTTTCCAATTTAATTCATACTTGGTTGTATGTTATACGAATTATGATGAAACTATTAACCATTTACAAACCTTTTTAATGGCTTTTGGCTATCCAACCATATTAGCAGCAGCTCCTTTCCAATCTGAACAGTTCAAACAATTCTGTATTAACCATGGTATTAGCCTTATGCACTCTCCTCCTTACCACGCCCCTAGTAATGGGAGTGCAGAAAAATCGGTACAAACGGCCTTGAATTGGAAATGAATGGAGAATAAGCAAAACGCAGTTCTTAGTAAGTTACAAAAATGGGTGAAGGAAATTAATTATTCTTTAGCAAATATGGTAACAGCAGTTTCTGGTATGACTCCTTTAAGTACGTTTCTATCATACAAGCCTAGAACACAGTGCAATATGGTCAAATATAATCCAATGTTAATGTACAATTGAATCATCAAGCCAAGTAAAAATTAATCAAACGGTTTGGATAACAAATCATTGCAGCAAGGTTCCATCATTCATTAAAGGAAAATTAATTCAGAAAAGAGGTTTTCAATACATTTATGGTAGAAGTTAATGGAATAACAAGAATGTACCATGTGCACCAGATTCATTTTGACAATCCATTAACTACTTTGACTGATAAACATCAAAATCATCATGTCGCCAAAGAACATACAACCAAAAATATGGCACGAAGATCTGCACGAACTAAACGATCACCGGTATGGCACCAAGATTACATTATGAACAGTAGCAACTTTAGTTACAAGTATGGTAGCGCATTGGGACGGTAACACAAAGGTCCCGGGTTCGATCCCCGGTCCAGTCACATACTTTTCTCTCTTTAATATCAATTGTATCTGTACCTACAGAGGCTTGATGTAAAGAAAAAATCGGAAGTTGCCTCCATCTCATCTTTGGATATTAGATTTTTATAGTTTGTCCTACTAGAGACATTGGGCCTCCAATAAACATAAAACGGGAACTTTTGGAGTTTCAAAAATTCCAATTTTGGATACATATCGAATCAACATTTAAAAATATCAAAACTTCGACAT
>JAGDQP010068600.1:0-10999 GCA_022664845.1 Lepisma saccharinum
GCAGAATAATCGTTCTGTATATTTTCAATTTCAATTTCCTTTATATTAATCGCGATGTTAGAAGTTTTTGGACTGAATAGAAACATCCGTTCCCCGATACTAGGCGAATTTTTATTTCTTCCGTGACCTCATTTTTGCTTGTTGCGTATGCTCCCAAGTATTTAAATTTGTTTACTTTCTCTAGGACTTCATCCCTAATTCTTATGTTTTTATTTCCTTCATTCCCTGTGTTTCGGCTTGTTATCATGTATTTTGTTTTATCTATGTTTACCTGTAGACCTATCTCATCGCACGCTTCTACTAAGTCATCGGTGTCGCTTTGTAGTGCATCTATATCGTCCCCTATTAAATCTACATCATCCGCGTATACAAACAGTTGATTCAAACCATTCAATGATAGTTCCTTTTAATTTTTAAAATCGCATATTCTAAAGCAAAGTTAAACAGTAGTGAGGACAAGGCGCGCCTTGTTTCAATCCGTTGCGAATCTTGAAACTATCTGACATATTATTATTACCTATCCGTACTCTGCTTATGGGGTCGCTGAGACACATCTTCACTAGTTTAACCAATTTTTTCGGAATTCCAAATCGTATCAGGATACTGTATAACTTTTCCCTTTTGATAGATTGATATGCTTTCTTAAAATCAATAAATGGTTGATGAACCGTCCCATTGTATTCCCATTTCTTCTCCAAAATTTGTCTCAATCTGGTCTAACGTGGATCTATTTCTTCTAAATCCACATTGGTGATCTCCAATTATTTCATCTGCGTATACATTTAGGCGTGTTAACAGAATATTACTTAATACCTTGTAACAGGTTGGAAGTAACGAGATTCCACGGTAATTATTATTGTCCGATTTATCGCCTTTTTTGTAAATCGGAACTATTATTGAGGTTTTCCATTCCTTTGGGAGCTCCTCCTTTTGTCCATATAGCACTTATCAATTTATGTAGTTCCTTGATTAGTGCCGTTCCACCAGCTTTAATTAATTCGACTGGAATATTGTCTATTCCTGGTGCTTTGAAATTTTTCAATTTCTTTACCGACATTTCAATCTCGATCTCGCTAGGTTCGGGAATCCACGGTTCTGCGGTATGGATTTCAATTTCCTCTGTTTGTTCCCCGTTGTGTACATTAAGAAGTTTGTCGAAATCACTTTTCCACACATCGACAATTTTAGTCTGATCAGCCTGAAGATCTGCACGTTCATTTCTAATCATTCCTAACATCGGCTGGTAATTTTTCTCAACGAGTTTACCCCTTTGTATAGATCTCGTATGATATTTCTCTTCCCGTTTTCCTCTATCTCCTCAATCTTCTGCGTCAGATATTCTCGCTCTTTGTTTCTGAACCCGAGTGTGGCGTTTCATTTCGCGTTACTGTAGTGTTTGGTATTTGCTTCGCTTTTATTACCTATCCATCGCTGCCTTGCTTGTTTTCGTTCCTCATGAAGCTTAAGGCATTCATCATCAAACCAAGGTTAGTTTTTCTGTTGTTTCTTCTCACCTACACGTTCCTTCGCTGCGCTCTTAATTGTTTCACGAATTGCCTCCCACATCTTACTTACATTAATTTCATTATTAATACCATCATTATTATTACTCGAGTCGGATAGGATTTCGAACCTATTTGAGAGTTCGAGTTGGTAATCTGCTTTTATGCTCGGATTATTTAATCGTTTCACTTCGAATTTCAGTTGTTTTGACCCCTTGCTTTCTCTGTTCGCGATGTATAACTTTTTCCTTACTTTCGTGATCACTAACTGATGGTCGGTGTCCCCTTCAGCTCCTATGTACGACCTAACATCCATTAGGTTGGTGTGTCTTCCTCTGTCTACTAATACGTGATCGATCTGGTTGAGAATTTTGAAGTCTGGAAAGACCCATGTGTATGTCTTTGTGTTCAAAGTACGTGCTCTTTACCAGTACGTTTTTCGAAATCGCGAAAGTTATCAGTCTTTCTCCATTGTTGTTGGTCTTTTCGTGAAGGTTGTATTTGCCTATAGTAGGTCTATATTTTTCTTCCCTCCCTACATTTGCATTGAAATCTCCCAACACAATTTTCGAATTATACTTCGGTATTCGGTCAAACAGCCTTTCTAACTCATCGTAGAATGTATCTTTGTCGTTATCAGTAGCTACCTCGGTCGGAACATAGACGTTTAATAAAACCGTGTTGCCCCATTGAGTACGTATCGTAACGTACGATAGTCTTTCGTTTACGAACTCTATATTCTGAACCGCCTGAAGGACACTTTTTTTTAATGAGGAATCCTGTTCCGAAATCGTGAGGCTGTGTTCTCCCGTAGTAGAAAGTGTACTTGCCCTGCTATCTTGACCTTCCCACCGAACTTCTTGTATCGCTAATATGTCTAGCTCGTATTTCTCGGTCTCGCGTACCGCTACCTGAAGAGCGCCCGTTTGGTATAATGTTCGTACGTTACACGTTCCTATTCTAAGGTCTTTCTTAATCCTGTTCTTGGAGCCCCCTGAAGCAGTCTCCGCCCGGAGATCCGAATGAGGCCTAGTTTACCTCTGGAATATTTTACCCCAGGAGAATCCATGAACCATACATGGTAGATTTTAGATAGCAATATTATTTCAGCTAGAGTTGTAATGACAGTCATGATCTCCATTCTAACAATCCAAAATTTAATAGTTTTAAATATTATGTACTTCCATGACGTGCTATCATCTCAGAAATAATTTAAAAACAAAAGTAAGCGAAAAACCCCACTGGGTTTTAAACCCTGATTCGTTTGCAATCTAATCCCTAATAGGAAAACGAGTGTTATTTTGGGATAAACTTTACTTTCGTAGTCTCAGCTTCGACAAGCTAATGAGCCATATATACACTGTGTAACACGCATTCCATTGTAAATAGTTCACAGGCATTTCTATAAACACCTAACAACAACCAGCAATCCAAAAAATGAGTAAAATTCCACAGACGGGAGCCAGAAAAGCAAATTTATCCCTACATCCCTTTTAGATACATCCCTACTAATGATCTAGCAAGTCCATCAGTCTACTGCATGCACTAATAGGCTACAGATAAATAAGTTAAAATGGTGCTTTAAAATTATTTTTTTACACTTGGGAATGAATAACTCATATTTAGATAAGATTTATTTGCATAAACTGTAGTGGGGGTAGCCTAACCTAGCCTAAGAAAATATTAAAAAAAAAAGTTTAAAAACCTTATAAATTTATGTTGGCTCCCCGATATGGAATTTTATCCGCATAAACTGCTATTTTTAACAGATATGTGTATAGCAGTGATTACTGCTACCGTATAGTAACTTATACAACACGAAGCTAAAGACAAGATTACCGCCATGTTGTGTTCATTAGTATCTATCGCAAAAATAATAACACAACAGTTGACCGTAGTATTTCTTAGATTGCTGGTCGTCTTTACGTGTTTATAGAAGTGTCTGTGGTTATTATTGACAAGGTAATGAGTTCAATATAGCGTACATACTACCCAGTAGGGGGGGAGAAGATGCGGGCCATAAAGTAAAGTTAATCACCTGACTTATACTAAAGAAAAGCTGGAAATTGTTAGTCCGACGTTAAGTGACGTTAGAATGAAAGAATGTAACTAGGAGGCGTGGCAAATAAACAACGACAAGAAACATTTTGTCAATATTTACAACCACTCTCGAAATCCCACTATCTCCTTACCTGTGTCTCCATACCAAAGCGAAAATTGCCTGGGTTAGACGTTCAAAGTAAAGTAACTTCGTTAAAAACTGACGACCAATTAGCCAGTGAACAGGAAGCAAAGCAACCTTCGAGGAATTAAGTTAGAAGCAGAAGCAGACGCCCATTCCTACCAAGATAGTTAAAGGTATATGGTAGCGCCACTTGCAACTGATCATCTGCCGTTTGAGGCGTGACGTCACAGGCGAGAAGAAAGACTGTGGTATGTACTATGGTAGGGGTCGCAGAATAACATCGAAAAGAATAAGGCCGAATTGGAATAAGTCCGAAAAAATCGCTAGCGATGAGCGATCGCGTCGCATCGCATTGGAATAACACCGAAATGAATAAGACCGATTGGAATAAAGTCGAAAGGAAACAGGTCGATTGGAATAACACCGAAAAGAAATACATCGATTGGAATAAAGCCGAATGGAATAAGACCGATTGGAATAACACCGAAGGGAAATAGATCGATTGGAATAACACCGAACTGAAATACTCCGATCGGAATAAAGCCGAAATGAATAACGCCGATTGGAATAACACCGAAGGGAAATAGATCGATTGGAATAAAGCCGAATGGAATAAGGCCGATTGGAATAACACCGAAAAGAACAAGTTCGATTGGAATTAAACCGAAATGCGTTAACTGGGTCGCGGAATAGCATCGAATGGAATAACATCGATTGGAATAAAGCCGAAAACTACGTCACAGAAGTAACTTTAAAAAAATCACAGTACAGATTCGATTCAGGAAAATCACTCTTTGATCAATTAACTTACAACCGTCATTTATATATAATTATAACGTTTACAGTGTTGCACTGTCGAGTTCTGATGGTAATTTAGACTTTTCGACGTTATTCCGAACGTTCATGGAATAAAGTCGAAAGTGGTTTAACTCAAATAAAACCGAAAGTAAAGTCACTCTCCAACGTCTTTCCAAGTAGTGTGTTCTTTCTGCCAAAAGATGGCATGACAGTAGTAAACTTTTCGACATTATTCCAAACGTTCATGGAATAAAGTCGAAATTGAATTAACTGGTATAAAACCGAAACTGTCCAACGTCTTTCCAAGTGTTGTGTTCTTTCTGCCAAAAGATGGCATGAGAGTAGTTTCTCATCATTAAAAACACTCGTTTAGAAGCAGTGGCGTCTCGTGGGCTTGAAAGTTGGTAGTTCACAACCAGTGATTCCGCCAGACCCACTTTTCGGGGGTGTCACCCCCCAAATTATTGAGCGTATCCCAAATATGAATTTTTACGGTAAAAATAATAGAAACCGTGCAAAATCCCAGATACACCCTCCCAATTTTTATTTAAACCCCCCAAAACAAAGTCCTGGCAGAATCTCTGCTCCAAAGAGAAACGAAGAAAGTACGAGAAAAAGAAAGTACGAAAGAACTTATCTATAACTCTTTGGTTGAAGTCCTGTATTTTCCTGCAACTGCTTTTCAATGGATAGCATTGCCAGGGCACTGAGACGATCTTGTGTCATCGTATTTCTTAGAAAAGTCTTAATACGCTTTAATGTTGAAAAACATCTTTCTGCTTCTGAAGTGGACATCGGAATTGTTACCATGATTTTCAGGAGTTTCGTAGAACCTGTTCGAGTCCACTGGGAATCCCCTTCAAACAACAGGCAGGGAAAACAAAACAATGCTATTTTTACGTCACATCCTGTAAGCCACTTGTGCTTTTTGTACCAATCACTATTAAAAGTGCGACGATATGTATGAGCTTTACCTTTCACTTCCTGATTCAGAGTTAGGTTCGGCTGATGAGGACCCAAAGTTTTAATTTCGAGTATTTCAGATTCTGTCAACTTATTAAAAGACACCGATTGCAATCTATGAACCGAATTCATATTGATGGCAGTAACGCACTACGCACCAGTACACTAAACACACTGAAACAATACTCCTTCACTTCAACACAGCTTCACAACACACTTCATTCAAACGTGGAAAAACACTCATTCAAATTGGTGTTCAATATTATAAAATAACTCACTAAAGTAGGCAATGTTTTCTCTCTTCCTTATAAGGTATCTGAGGACTGTGATTGGTGAACAGAAATTATATTAATCTACTTCTTCCAGCACACAAAATTACGATATATCTCACAAAATAAAAGAAACTCACAATATCACTCTTCAGATCTCGTATTTTGGCGCTTTAAGGTATGAGGGGGTTAGGAGTAGCCTCTTTGCCCTAAATTACTTCCTTAAAGATAGTTAAGCGCAAAAGATTGAGAGTTTATTATGCAATGGAATGTGTTGAAAAATAAATGTTTTATAAAATGCCTCCTTTTCTCTTAATACATCTTCAATGACGAAACGAACAAATCAGTTCCGAAAATCCCTTCAATCTCTCGCACGACACACTAAAAAAAAAAAGTTGTTTATTGTTTACGCAATGTTGCAAACTGCTTGATACTGTTCATTAGCTCTTCGTTTATTACTGATACTGGAACTCAAACAATTTTATGTAAATAGAGATGTAACATTATGTTATTTAAGCGTTTAATATATTCGTCCATAAACGATTTATTGTGTATTTTGCGATTTTGGTATGTAATGAACGTTTATCCTTGCTTCTGCCAGAAGATTTGATTACATTTTAAACACGAGAACGGGTGGAAAAGTCAAGGAGAGTTAGCAACAGTGCTCAGCCCTGTTCTTCTGCTATCTTCGTTCACTCTAGGATTGTGCACGCCGAGGTCCCATATACACAATGTTATAAGTTAGGCCTAACGCCAGTTAAGCGCATATGGGGTAACGCGTTCACAAACGAAATGTGAACTGGAAACAAATTGGAGAGTAATAACAACTTGAGAAACGAACTGTATACCTATGCCTCAGTGTAACAATTTAAAATGTGGCATGTTTTTAAATCTTTCGATAAGAAACACAATCTGAAACGAAAATAATAATAATAATAATAATTCTAAAATAGTTGGCAGTTCACGTGCTCCTGTGAACGTTACTACGCGACGTCACTGTTTAGAAGAAGTCCTTCAAACTTTCTTTGAAATTATTACATTTCTTTTAAATATAAAGTGTTCTAAATAAAGATCTTAATCCCATAAGGCAATAGGCATCCATGTTCTTAGAGCAGTTTCATACTTTTATGGAATCGAAGTTGGCAGTATTCAAAAATTTAATCTTCTTGCACGATCGGTTGCTGGCTCTAAATCTTAAATCGCAATTTTTTTAAACACAGCAAGAATTAAGTTTCCTTCTGTTAAGCTGTGTTATAATGAATAGTTTTAATCAGTGTTCGATTTGACATGTTAGTTCCCTGGCACCTCTGACAATCGCCCAATGTGACATACATGTCGCACACACAATATCTACGAACCCTCAAAACATACCGTTATCAAAAATCATCTCCAAATTTTCCGCCAATCACATCAGTATACTGGGAAGAGAAGAGAGGAGAAAGTATTCCAAATAAATAAGGACTGTTCTGCAACCCCCTTCTTATAAGTTTCCCTTTTTATTTATTTATTAGTTATTTTTATATATTTGTGGTTTATTTATTATTACGTATTTATTTATCTAAAATATTTTTGCGTCTCGATTCAGTTTCCTTTTTAGATATGTAGTTTGCTGTTGCAAGTTTGTTATAGAGATTTAGTTGACTAGGATTGTGGCCTGTGAGCAAAGGATTGTGATTTTTTTAAATTTGTTTATTTTTAGAAAGTAAACGATTTCTGGGATGTAATTAACGGAAGACGTAGAAAGGATCTCTTGGCCTTCTGGTGCTTATTAAGAAACTTATAATGTTGATTAGTGGCTTAGTATTTCATCTGAGGAAGGTGTTGTTAGAACATCGAAACTGTAAAGCTTGTTGTATGTGTTTACAGTAAAGTTAAATCTAATAGCCTTGTCAGCCTGTTTTAATTAACTTGTCTCGAGTAATGACTTTTCTAATTTCTGCACACGAAACACGTCATCTTTGTTATTGGTCGTGGTTACGGTGATAATTTCAAGAAGACTTCGTTAAGTTACAAATTTAACCTATCAAAATCTAAGCAGATAAGCTAAGATTTTGATACTTCAATTTTCTTCCAGTTATTTATTGCTATAATGTAATTATTATAGGGTTTTCCTCAGAGGTGTACTACTATCGGAACGCCATTCCGGCACTAAATTTTAGGAGAAAAATGTTCCATTTTACAAAAAAATATTGACACTTTAACAGTCTAATGAATCTTATCATTACCCCTACACGTACGAGACTGACAGTGCCACATGTGTCAAGTTTAATGGTTGCAAAATTGCGCGGCCCAAACTTGAGAGACTGAAATCCAGATCCATATGTAAAAACGTGGCTGCGAAAACACCGAACTGCAGATGACACCAGAACAAGACAAGCAAAACCAACTAATTGGAGGATTTTAATCCACTTGATAAGTTTTTGTAACACATTAACATTTGGAGTAAAATAAAAGGTTTTGTACAATGGCATATCTTTAAATGCTTCTTATTCAGTTTCTAAATATTAACCTTTTCAAATTAGTTGATAAAGTATTCTATATTTTGTCAATATTTACAATTTTGTGTTATGCCTATTCCTCACTTCACAGTTATTGGTAAGACATATGGTAAAAATTGAAACGTTCCGGCCGGTATTGGAAAATTTACGAGTGCATCCCTGAATTTTTCTTCTTTAACAATTAGAAGGATGTTTATAGACTCATTAGGATGTATGATTACCATACCAGTTATTGCTATTAGCGGAAGAGGGGCAATTTCACTGGTATCCCATTTTTGGCACAGTGCCCATTTAATTGGAATTGGGGCAAATAGAATTTTTAGATTTCTAACATAGCCATTCTTACCTTTAAGACGCAAAAATATAATGACTAGCATTTCCACGTAGTGCATGGCTTCACAGGAACAAATATTTGGTAATGGGGTCAACTACTAGCAAGGGCGCCAATTTCTGTGTAACTTTAGAGGGGCCCATTGAGATGTCTGTTTTGTTGCCAGATAAGGGTCTAGGTAAAATATAGTATATCCATAATAAAATAATAGTATACATATAGTTATTATGAAGGCTTCCTCAGACCCAGCTATTACAGAATCTAACTATGTTTGTATAACGTTAAAAAATGTTCACTAAACCATTTTATGATCTAATTATTAAGAACAAAGTTTCTGCTGTCACTAGAAAATGAACTTTGGAAATAACATAAACTAATGCTAATCTATGCAGAGGATTTTCTCAGCTTTTCCAAATGTGTTCTCATTCTGTCCGCCTCACCCTTCCGCCGCGCTACTACTTTATTGGACAAATATTCTTTTTCTTTTTTAATTCTCGGTTCTGGAACTCGACAGGCATGGTTCAAGAAGCTTCTGTCTTACCTACAGCGGACAAGTTCAATAAAGAGGAAAAACAGACTGTATCACATGCAAAACGTGGCCTATTTCGAAATCTCGTACCTTTTATGATAATTTGGATACCTTAGGTAGAATGCTATAGAAATAACTATTACTCGATACACTTGTAAGATAACAGGCAACGGAAAAGTCACAACTACGTAAATTCATCGCAAAAAAAAAGTATTTGGATAGCTCCATACTACTCTCGAAACAAATATTCTAGGTATCCTTTTATGTACAAGAGCACTCTGCGTGTTGTATTGAAGCAATGTACACAGTGTCAGGCATAAAGAAGCAGTATGGGGAACAAATTGAGTTGAATAACATTGGAACTACTCGCTTTAATTTCAAATTACGCGTGGAAGGTAAAAGGTACTGAGACATAGCCAAGTTTGTTGGAAAGCCATGCTCTACCGTTGGATACATCATAAAGAAACATGAAACAGAGCAATTATTGGGGATCCGTTCTGTTCAACCAAGAAAACTAACTGCCCGGTGTAGTGTTGTCCACACCACACCGGAATGAACCTTACATTCTTCAATCTGTGAACAAAACCCAAAGAATTAGTGTTAAAGATTTGGTTACTTCACTTGCCTAGGATATGCAAGTTAATGTTACAGACGTGTAGATGTGTTTTAGAAAAATGGGATTCAGAACATGTGTAGCCACAAACTAAACATAGATATCAGAAGAAAGCAGAAAGAAGAAGTTCTAATTTTCCAAGAAATATCAATATAAGTGCCTGGAATTTTGGAAAAAGTTTTTTTTTTTCTACAATGAGACAGATAAACTGGTAGTGACGTGTGGAGAAAGAAGAATGAAGCGTTCAGAAAGAACATTGCTTCAACTGGTAAAAATGTTGGAGGGTCTGTTATGATTTGGGGTTGTGTAATTACTAATGGAGTGTCCAGTATTGATGCCCTGGATACAAATCTTCTAAATCCCAATTTTTGCAATGAATTTTGGGTTGTTCAATGAATTTCTAACATTAACTTACATATTCTAGGCGAGTGAAGTAGCCAAATCTTTAGCACTAATTCTTTGGGTTTTGTTCACAGAGTGAAGAATGTAGGTTTCATTCCGGGGAGTTAGTTTTCTTGGTTGGCCAGAACGGATTCTATTCCGCAATAATTGCTCTGTTTTATGTTTCTTTATGATGTATCCAACGGTAAAGCTTTGCTTGCCTGACGCGGTATGGGTTGCTTCAATACTACGTAGTCTACTCTTGTACACAAAAGAATACCTAGTACATTTCTTTCGAGAGTAGCATTCTACACCAAATACTTTCCTGTGATGAATTTACGTTGTCGTCACTCTTTCGTTGCCTGTTACCTTACAGGTGTATCGAGTGTTAGTTATTTCTATAGTACCGTATTCTATCTAGGGCATGCAAATTATCACAAAAGGGCAAGAGATTTCGATATGGGCCATGTTTTACGTGTGATACAATTTGATTTCCTCTTTGTTGAACCTATCCAAATACTTTTTTACCCACTGTATATAGTTTCCCTATCCATATGTTATATTAGAAACTCAAAATCACGGTATAAACGGTAAACAATAATTGCATCCAAACAGCAGTTTCAAGGATATATGTTTCCTAGTGCAAGTCTACTTCTACTTCTGTATGAGTTCTTCTTTTCACTTATTTTTCATGTATATATATATGAGCTCCTGCGTAGCCTAGTCGGTAGCGCGCTCGACTTCAATGCGAGCGGTCCCGGGTTCGATTCCCGATGGGGGCTCAAATATTTCGGTGTTGACCCAGCATCGTGAGGACAATTGGGGAGCTACCTGAATAAAGAGGTAGCGATCACAGTGAGGGCTTCGGCTCTCCTCTCCCAACCCGTCTGGTCAGCGTGGGAGCAGTAGACCAACTCCTCCCTTCGGGGA
>JAGDQP010068602.1:0-10999 GCA_022664845.1 Lepisma saccharinum
GTAGACCGCTTGGCTACCCGGCCGGCTTAATATCCTTCAAAATCACTAAAGACATGTAAATTTAAAAAGTGGTTATAGTTAGTGTTGACGATGGTATACGGTGATATACATCGTATACCCTCTGGTAAACTTTACTCATTACTGTACACATTCTACCTTCATTTTGTTCATGTATTTAATTTGGCCATTACTTCAGTTAGCTTAATAGTGGCAAATGGCTCGGGGGCAAAATGTTGAGAAGGATAAGAGGGTGTAAACGCATGATGCACATAGAGCGTCAGTATTTAATCTTCATCTCTTGACTTCTATCATTTTGGGTATGTATTTGTTTTTATCTGATTTCACCCCTAAATTTAGTGGAAACCTGATCTAAAAGTTGATTGAAAAATGGTATTCGCTTAGTTTCATGAAACTTAACGTATACTCTAAAAATTTCAGGATACAACACTGTTATACTTGTAGGCAATTTTTGAATTTTGCAATCAGTTTGCCACCACTAGTAGGGAAAGAAACATGAAAAGGGACAAAGCCAACAAAGTTAAAAAAAGACAAGACACTTCTTTGGTTTCTCATACCAGAAAAGACTGTGTTGCAATAGAAAATAATGCTTTAATCTAATAAATGCAGAAGCACTATAACATGCGAATTCCATCATATACTTGTAGACAGGGAAGCATTTTTTCCCCCATTGAGGTGTTATTAGGATTTGCGAACTATGAAGTTACGGGGTATCTTTATCTTATATATGTAGTATCAAACAAGCGACAGGCAGTGTTGGGTTAGGTACTTGTTTTTGTACCTAGGTAGAGGTACTAGGTACTGACCTTAAATTGTACATAGATCCTAGGTACAAGTTGGTGAATATACCTAGGCACCGGTACAGGTACTCATGATAAATGTACTTAAGGTTCTTTTTAGGTACTTGACCCAGTTATTGCTAAAAAGGGCCTGAAATGATATCAAAAACTAAGGGGATGCTGATTGACAGGAAAGTTCATTTAAAGTTTGCTGTGTTATTTAACCCTTGTTAAAAAAAAACAGACATTTTCATGCAGTAAGCTGTATATTAATAATATATACGGGAATTAAAACAAAGGGGGGAATAAGAAAATGCTGAAATTTAAATACTAAATTGATAAATCATTAATAGAAATGTCTTTCTTCGGCATAAGTAAATCTTTCATCAGACTTTTAATTTACATATATTTTACTTTTTTTTTAGAGAGAGAGAGGGCATTCAGTGCTGAGCATGAGCGGCGTTCATTTGTTTCTTGATACAGGGTGCTAATATAATGCATCGATACATTTCGAGGAATGATAGTACATAAAATTATAAGAAAATCTTAGTCATCTGGGTAGAAATTCCACCGAATTTCGGAGCTACAGGCAAATGAACTATAGAGGTTCAAATATCCAATACAACTAACGTTAGAGCTGATGCGGCATGCTATCGTCAAAGACTTCAAAATTGCTCCACCTAAATTTGCATATTTCAAAATTGAGCATTGGGTACGCAAGGGATTTCTCAGAGGAAGTCAACGATTCCCAGATATTCTCTGAAGAATAGTCGCAAACGAATTATTGTTAACCATTCACGCTAATTCAGACCCATCTTTACTTCTTAAAATTTCTGGAAACCTCTACTTCCTAGAGCACTCAATGCTCGAACATGCATTTTTAATAGATTAGGTTGGAAGTCTTCGGTGATAAAATAGCATGGCGCATTATCTCTATCATTAATGATGTTGGAAATTTGAAACTGTAAATTACATCTCTTACTCTTTCGGCAGCTTGTCGCTCCGAAACACGGCTGAATTTTCATTCGATAATCAAAACTTCTTTTCTTATTTTTATGTCCTAATATCCTATTATGTCCTAGGTTTGCCGGCGTATTATATTAAGATTGTTTTCTCCTACGTTCTATCAACTTACTGACAAAAATTAAGTTTTTTTTTCTTTCTCCTTACTCTTTAGTTTGTAAGAATTCATAATTGTTTCTGTTTAAGACCAAAAACTGTGCTCTCTATTGTTACGAATGGAGAGGATTTATAGGGATTTATAGCCTTTCAGATGGGTACATTACTTCTGCGAGTGAAATTACAGAACGCAGTAATTTAATCGTAATATTTGAAAGTAGATGTTGCGATTTTCAGGATGGTTGTCGATTTATCAAATGAAGGTGTGCAGTTTCTACGATAACCTTGTGCTGTGGTAAATTTAGTGTTTGTTCCTAATATCATCTCTTGTAGCTTGGAAGCTAAGCTCGCACCTACTTGTCTGTGCTCAAAGATCGCAGATAATTATTAGGAATCTCTTGTATAAGAAACGAAAGAAAACATCAATAGTTTTATGAAGGGAGACATGTTTAATATACATAGGTAATACATGGAATTCCAAACTGCTTATTTCAAATCTAAGATGTCTGTTTTCTATTAATAAATAAAAATAAAATTAATAGAGCATCCGTTAAATTCTATATTTTATTATTTAGATACTGTTGTGGCACTAGGGGACGCCATCCCGCTCAATTGAACTATTTGCACTCCCTGTTCCTAGTGTAAAATTTTATTTCCTCCCTTTAAGATTTTTTTGTTATCTAGATAAACTTCTGAAGCAAGAAATGTGAAGACGTATATCTTTCTTTCAATGATTTGAATTCATTTTTGGCCTTTAGGCATTGATGATTCATGCTGGGATAGGGTAGAGAAAAGGATGCAGGAATGAATTGACTAGGGTCTACGTTGAAATTATTATCACGGCATTTGCTTGTTCAGACTAACGAAAAAAAAAAAAAAAAAAGCTCTGTCAGGATGGTCGGTCGCTAGAACCTAACCCACGAATTCTCGAGTGCGAAACCAACGAAACAACTGCCAGTCGGTACTTCTAATAATGTTTAGTACATCATTATTACAAAAACGATAATAAAATGTTTAACTCCATGAAGAACCCCAGTAAACAGAGAAGTAAACACATTGTATGAAGGAAGCTCCTAACATGAAATTAGTTCTTTTTTTTTAAATGTTTTGGGTAATAAAATATTATTATGCACTGATTTGAAAAATAAATAATTATTTTAAAATTGATGAGGCGGTATACCTGCAACGACAAAATATTTCAGTTTCTCCTTCTTTCTTTCTCTTCTGAAGGAAAAAGGCTTACAGGTAGCTATGGAATAAGCCCGTCATATATCAGAGGGTTGGCGTCTTTCGGAAAGCACACAGCAAGAAATAGCTATGTTGATTCAACACTTTTCGGTGTCTCAGGGCGACCACCACTTTTCTGTTTTAAATCAACACAAAAAGTTGTGTTATTTCGGTTTGCAACTCAATAGATGTGTTGTAAATGATCTTTCAACACAATGAAGGGTGTCATACTATCACTAATGCAGTGTTAAACCAACCGTTTATTGTGTTGATTGAACACAAAAAATGTTGCCACCCTTGGCCACCGAAAAGTGTTGAATCAGCACAGTTATTTTTGCTGTGCACTTTTCCGAGTACAGGGAGGGTGAGGCCATGACTTTTGTCTAGATATTATATCAAGATTCGGCTGGTGAAACTGAGGAAGTCCTTCGAGAACCTCGGTGAGTGTGGATGGTAGCAGAATTCCTGCGTGCCTCCAGACGGTAGCTGCGTGCCTCCCTGGTGCCGATCCAAGGTCTCAGAAAATATAAGTTACCAATACATATGCGATGTGTCTATTAAAATTATTGCACGTCTGTGATGCTCTTGTGATCCACAAAGGATAGTTTATTCCTAAAAGTATTACAAAAGGAACATTGCATCCTAGAAACCAGTTATTTTCTCTTCAATGTCCTACGGTACAAATTAAGGTGGAGTGGTCAGTCCCACGCTCGACCGCCTTTACATTCCCAAAGTGTCCAGGAATACCAAGGACACTCCAGTACTCAATTTGATAGGAGGCTGAGTGCACCTCAGAGCGCCAGGCATGGGAACACTGTGAGAAAAGTCTCCAGTGTCCCGACCGGGATTTGAACCCGATCCGCCCGATTCGTAGTCAGACACGCTACCGTCTGAGCCACGGCGACTCATGAAGAAAACTAAAAGTAGAATTATAAAGTATTATATTATAAATTATATAGTTTCGACCCTTATCAACATAGATACGTGAATCTAATTCTGCATATGCAATACAAATAATTGATACCGTAAGAGTTTTTTAAAAAAATGTTTAAATTAGCTTTTCAATCACGTGTACAATATCACACGTGAAATCACGAAGTATATTGGTCGGTGAAAGAATAAATTAGCATATTCACCACTTGAAACAGTATGGGATTCATTTTGATAACATATCCTGTACCAGAAAAGTATATGTAATATCTTTTAACATACATTTCTTTTTAAAACCAGGAGTTAATGGTGTTGCAGGAAACGATTTTGAGCCAACATTCAGTTCTAGTTTACTCAGAAAAGTCTGAAAATGAAATGGGTTCTTGACAAACTTGTCGTTGACTGTATCGTTCAACGGACACTACCAAGGAAAATATTAAAAATATACTTTAAGAATTTATATCTTTTACAACTGACTGTGTACGAATTTCAATTCTGGTTAAGGGAAATCTTGTACTTTCTTTAATCTCGTTTACATTAATATGTAATGATAAATATCTATTTATAGTTAACGCTGAGCATTTAATATTACATCTTGTAATGAATCTCTGTAGAATTTGCATCAGCCATGCGTCAAAATTTATTTTTGCTTCTGTATAATTTAATAAAAACAGCAACTATATTTCGTTGGAGTAGCATTCGGGAGGTCGTGGGTCGATCCCAGCGACCGATCTTCCTGACTGAGGTTTTTCCAGTTTTTTCTCAGTCACACTAGGCAAATGTGGGGATGGAACCTTCAACATAGGCCCTAGCCATCACCTTTCCGAATCCTTTTCTCTCCCCTATCCCGGCCTGAGCCTTAGATACCTAAAGGCCTTAAATAAAAATTCAAATTCAGTTCATCAACATTATTTGGAAGGTGGCATTAGCATTTTTCTGTGCAAAAAAGAATCCATTAAGGTTAGAAGGGTTACGAGTTAAAGAACATTGCACTGTTATATTAACATGTACAGACGGGGAGAAATAATTTGAATATTGCGTGTTGTGAAATAGAGAAAGTGATCGAGTTTAAATATCCTGTACGATATAATTCATAATAGTTTCTTTATTTGAATAGCCACTTATAAAACATAGCCCTAAGTACTGTAATTATAAGTGTGATATCACACAATCAAAATATCTCACTTTTAATGTGTTTTACATCGATTTTCTGTCTTGCTAATCCACAAATGAAGCTAAGTTAGTGGTTACATATAACTTTTGAACGATTAAAGAGATTACGAATATGCAGGAAATGTTTGGTTCACACATTTTTAAGAATGTAAGTGAAGTTGATTTGTTAACTAAGCGTGTTTCTATTATATTCTTACACATAAGTAGGTAGTGGTTATTACTTTAAATAAGAAAAACTAGCTTGGTACAACTAAACCAATTTTTAGAACTTAAAATCCAATAGGGAGCATTTGCTCAGACGTAGTTTATCTATAAGCCTCCGAAACCCTCTAACATCTTCCTAATTTCGGGTCTACAGCCTCTCGAAATACGAGGGCAAGTAAAAAATTATCTGCACTGTCTCCATAACTTTCTTTAGGTTGGTCGGACTGCCTGATGAATTCGCATGTTATAATGTGGAACTGTTGTGGCTATGATACTAAGGTTTCATCTTGATTGCTCCATTTTTCCTTGTTCTATTACAGAGTAAACATGTCCACTCCGCTAGTAGTGTGCACCAATGAACAGAGAACAGTGATCCAAATTCTCTGGGCTGAAGATGTGTCAGGGGTTGAATCTTACTGGAGACTTTCAACATAATACAGAGAGTTCTTTACCGCGTAGAAGTGTGTATGAGCGGATAAAGTCTGTGCGAGATGGATGCCAAGATAGCATATCGAAAAGCATAACCGCAATCGTGTGGAGAGCAGTCAACGCGTACTCGATTACTACAACAATGAAGGCGAAACTTGTTTTTGAGAGAATAGCCACAGGAGATGATACCTAAGTCCTCGTATTGTACTGCAAACCTAGGATGAATTTCAGCTTCGGACACGCCTTCAGGCCAGAGAAAGTAATAGAAACAAACGAAGGCATTACTGCCAAAATATATGAAGTAAAGCGCAACGGGGCATACTACAGTATTATTAGAGTGTATACTTCAAGTCGAACGATCGTTTACCATAATACGCGGTGCTCCAAGAGATCTTAACATTGTTCGTTATACCATTATCCATAGTGCCCCTGTAAATACGAATTTTCGCAGATACCCATTATCACCATCGAGCGCTTTACCATTGTATGTGGTTTTATTATGTGGTTCTACATAGAACATAGATTGGAGTTATATGCATTTTTAAGTAATGTTATTTTCTTATTTTACTTTCGGCAACGTGATGCTACTGCAATTTGAGACTGGAAGCAATCAAACTACTCCATGTAAATACATTAGAGTGACGCAGTTTGTTTGACCCTGCCGTTATTGTTTTGCAATTGTATGGTCAAGGAATTTGTACCCTAAGGAACAAGCCAGAATTGAAAATATATATAAGTATATTCCGACTTCTTTAGGGTGGACGAAGTTATCTCAGTAATATTTTCTGTCCCCACCACGTGTACGTTCTCGTCGAAGGTGGGGGAGTGAACAGACAAGGTTGTTACTCGTTTCAAGTAAATGACTTATTGCATCAGTGTTGTCTTAATGCAGGGTAATTGCTTCTTGATTTGATTTTTATTTCGAAATTGTCATGTTGTTTTTAAGAGCAGGAACTACCATTATCGTGGATCCGAAAGAAGCTCGAGTTTTGCATACATGACGGAGAATTCCAGCATATTTCGAACCCGGAAGTGTAGGGTAATTAACAGTATCTTAATTTTAAGGTTATAATACCAAACAGACCTCGGATTGGCCGAGAGGTTAGTTCGCTCGGTTACTGTGTGCGTGGTCACGGGTTCAATTCTCACCGTAGTTCATTGAACGGAGTGGTTCGGAGTCAACTTTACCAAAAAAAAATTCAAGTCCAGTCCCAAATATCAGTACCAAAACAGCATTTAAATAGCAACGATAAAAAGTGCTATTGAATTTATTCCAGTAGCTGTCCGAACATCCTAATCCTTTCAGGCAAAATATTACTGAGGGATTTTAAAGCGAGAGAAGATTGCTGTTCTTAGATATATCGACATTCATACACCAGTAGTCCTATTCATGCAATTTGTTTATGTAGGATGTGCATTCGAGAAGCTCTGAGTTGGGATTCATGAGTTCACATTCCGGTTGGTTTTCACAAGTTTTACCACGTGAACGCAGGACTAGTGGTTTCTGGTTGTGAGGCTGCTAAGAGTTATCACACATTACACGAGCTTAGGTTTACGGTACACTTAGACCAGGCACATTCTTACGATAATTTTAAGCTACATTCTGAACACACTTGTGGCTATCTGACAAACTTTCCATCATGTCAGGCAGCACTTCAAGTCATAATAACTCCGGTAGGTTCCGCATAATAGTTTGTGTCGGTGAGGATACCTGGATTCAAGGTCGCTCTCTTGAGGACGTAGGTACCTCGCCCCTGGATTATACCTACATAAATACACTAATGATCTTTCTTTTTTAATTCATTATTGATAAGGTTATCACCAAATACATATGAAGACACGTGAGGACGAAACAAAGGGCACTCATTAGTTGCGCTTGTTTCATGTAATGTGTCCAGAGAACATGGTTCGTTATACGGTAATTATTTTTTCTTCTCTACAGTTGTCCATCCATGTAATGAATGGTTATATGGCCTACAAGTATTTATAAATCGATTTGTATTACTGTTATAAGATATCTACCGTATAACTTAACCTATAATGTACACACACTGCTGATTTTTATTGTTGATTACCTTTATTCCTTGTGACAGCCAGCACAAAGCATCCATTAAGACCAAAATCGATTCCATAATACTTCTTTAGATAATAGCTTCTATAAAAGCATTAAGAGTAAAAAGTAATGTGAGGAAAAAGAAGGATATCGATATTGTAGAAACTTATGTTCACTGAGAGCTCACATATGTAAGTCTTGGATGCGTTGTTGTACTCTGCTATTCTATTTGAAGGGAATTATTACTTCTTCATCACAAACACGTAAGAATTTTTTTGTTAATTACATAGTTTGTTCTAATCTAACGTTTCTTCTTTAAGACGAGTTACCCACTCAGGCCACTCTTTCCTTTCTGAAAGGCATTTGAAAATAACGGAAAAAAATGACGAGCATAATTAATATTTTGGGAAGCAAAGCCCGATAATGCTAAACGATGTCTATCAGAAGAAAGAATGCATAATGTTAATGTAGTCCTTTTGTTTTACATAAGTAATTTAGAGGTCGCGTACGGGCTTCAAATTTCTCGGTTAGATGAAACCATTTCAAAATATGAAGTAGTTTATTTAATAGATGTTAATAAGTAATACAAGGGTCATTCTAATATTGATCCTCATTTCTCTGGTGTCATATTACCACCCCATTCCACATACAGATTTTCCAAAAGTAGCACAGTTCTGCGGGGAAAAATTCATATATATTCATTTTCTGTCGAATATAGTATGAGTGAATCATATTTGTAGACATGAATAAGTATTTATGTATTACTACATACGTAATAGCACGACACATATGCAGTATAAACTGGGAAGCGCTACTGCGTAAACACGTTTTTACATGAATATATGTTAAGTAAATTAAACATTTTTTCTTATAACTTTCTTTTGCCTCTCAAACGTGCTAATGCTCAGTTGTAAGTTTTCCCTAAATAAGATACCAAGATTAATTGGTGAGAAAACCTTATAAGGGCATAATAACATTGATGTATCCGCACCTTCAAGTCTATGAAATACAAAGTAAGGAGAACTAAGCTTATTATTTATAATTTTAATGTGAGTACTACAAGATAAATCATCAATAGTGTATAAACCAAGAAATTTAGCTCATTCAGAGTGATGTATTTCGGTTGTATCTACAGTCAGCGGCTCAAGATGTTTTCTTTTTCAAGGTGGGAACAGAATTGTTATAAAATTAGTTTTCCCCTTTATCATCGTTAGATTATTTTGTAACCATATAATAAGTTTTTGCAGTGATTTTGTGATATTCCCTGTTACTTTGTCTCCCGTGTCGTCTCTTACAAGTATACCTACGTCATCTACATATAGTGTTGATCTTGCAGGGTGTAAGAAGTTTACTAGATCATTTATGTATACAGTAAATAAGAGTAGCCCCATTATAGATCCTTGCGGCACACCTTTTAGTGTGTTTAATTTGGATCATCGATTTATATCTATCCTACCATTAACTTCTATGGTGATGAAAAACAACATGTCTTCGATTAGACAAGAAATAATTTAATATCTTGTAAACCATGCCTGTAATTCCATAGCTGTACAATTTATTTAGCAATATATTATGATGTTAGTATCCCACAACTTATCATTATTCAAATGAAGTTTGATTATCTGCCCGTGCTCTCATTGCTAGGGTTATAAGAATAATGCAATAATTAAGTAATTAGAACACTTATTTATTGTTTAAATACCAATTGTCGTAATTATCAAGTACAGTCACTTACAAAAGTTAATGGAGGTTGGAGTTGTAATAAATAATAGTTCTTTCTTCCAGAAGAATTGTTTCACTGTACGCCTAATAGTTAGACAGTATAAATATGCCCCAAAACATGGCATGCCAAGATATTCCCCCATTTGGAGGAGGAAAGAATTGATTCGTTCAGCATCATTTAGAGAACAATGGGATAGATAGGCAGAAATTCCATTCACGCTAAGTTCTAAGAGATAGGAATTATTGCAAAGAAAAGGAAAATAATAATATGGACATGTCGGAATCGTTATTATGCAGCGTAACAAAACTTGTCTTGTTCAAACACACACACACACACACACAGAGAGAGAGAGAGAGAGAGAGAGAGAGAGAAAGCATGGAAGACGGGAAAGAGAAGAAAATATTCCCTGTAGCCAAATTGGGACAAGTACCGGCGGCGCCCGTCCTGGAAGGACTTTTGCCCGTACTAGCGTGTTCTTAATAATGCTGACATATAACATTTCCGTCAGCGAGCATGGAGTCAAAATTGAGATTAATAATAATATGGGATTTAGTAGAGACATGAAATTTCTATTGAAGTCACTTCGTAACAAGCACATTTAAAAGTAGTCATCTATTTATATTTATCTTTTCATTATCATGACTAGAGTTTGGAACTTGATAACTTAAAAAATCCCTAAAACTGACCTTTCAAATGTGAAGAAATTACATAAAAAATCTTTTCCATTTTACGACCATGTGAATAAATAATTAAAAATGGACAGGGAACTCAGTTATTTTCTTCCCAGACTCATGAATTTTACTTAATATTTTTTTTAGATTAACTCGTATTATGGATAAAGAACATTTTGCTGGCTTCTCTAATGTAAGGATCTTTCCTAATGGGGAAAAATTAATGACTCAAAATATTTCCAGATTCTAAAATACATAAAAGTATTATTTGTTTTTATATGGGGCACTAATTAAGAAATGCTATTTAGCATACCCACACTATTCGAAATTGCAGTACACCACCATAGTCAATTGTAAATTCTCAAATTAAGAGGCTCATCGATTGCCAGTAAGATTATTTCGATATTTGATCTACCTCCTTTCCACATCAACAGATGTGGAAGGGGCGTAGTTAAGGTGAAGGAGGACTCCAGGTGAAAATTCATCTTCGTAAACTTTCAAACTGAAATGCTCTAGCAAAATACCTTCGAACTTTAGCATAGTTAGGTAACCCGCATTGTTCTCTAAAATTCTTCTCAGTTACAACTTGTCCAATATTTCCTCCACACCCCTGAAGATTTTCGACACGTTCTTATTTGACATACAACTAAGGGCATGTATTCACCTCGTTTTT